>LVTN01000712.1:45042-77698 GCA_001649415.1 Musa itinerans | reverse complement strand
GAAGAAGAGGAAGGAGACCTCACAATCTGCTCCTCCTGATTGTTTCTGGTTTCTACGACTGATGGACCATACAACACCTTGAAACTTGGTTTACAGATTGTGCAAGTGTTCTGAAATTTCATTTCTTATCCTACAGACCTAATTTGCAACAAAAGAAAAAAAAAAGGTGATAATTAATGGATGAGATTTATAATGATATTTTTGTCATCCGCACTAAATAAACACTACATCTAATTTCCAAAATTGTTTAGCTTATTTTCATCAGAGAAAAATGCAAAATGACTCACAAATCTTATTTCAAGCCGCCTTTTCATTTCAAGAGATATATAACAAACATGCATTAATATGCGGATGAAATTTCAGCTTTCTTCTCGTGCGACTTGATCCCACCTCGCACATGAGGAGAGCTTATCCATCCTTCCGATGGCCTCCGTCCGCTGCAACATCTCCATGAAGACCTCGAGACTCCTAATAAATGCACTCAGTGTCAGTCCCTGTTAATGCTGCGCAGGGTCTGCGTCATCCACCCCGATTAGCAAGTCTACACATTGGAGACTCCGCTTGTTTAGTCGCTTTCTTCTTGTGTTTTCTGCGAGATCTGTTCTTCCTTGGGGCGAGGGTTTTGCTCGCATCCCACGCCCAATCTGATGAACTTTGTTGGACGGGGAAGACTCGTCATGAGTCTCGCATCTTCTCAACCTTTTCGGGACATCCAATATCTCAAGTATATGATTCAGAAACTGCTCTGTTCTCCACATATTTGTTCTAACAAAACTTTTCCTTGGATTAAAATTTGAATTATGATCGAACAGGCAAATTCTGATGCTGTGGAGCGACAGCTATCGAAGAAGCTCTCATGATATCTGCTTCAGATTGTTGAGATGTGTTGCGAGGAGATGATGTTATAGAATAGAACAATACTAAGCGTTCATTAGCAACCAAGATAACCGATTACAAGAAGACTAGCCATATATATATGTTTATGATGGCAGTCTTGGATATATCTGGGAGTACACGATAGAAGGGAGAAAGAAGACTGCATAGAAGAAACTACTTGTAAGTTGACAGACATCTAGAGTTCATATAGTCCTATAATTAAGATTGTGATAACTGATATCCAGAACAGTGAAATGCTCCAGGCTTCTTGTTCGTTCTCCGGCTGACCTCCAAACGCTCTCAACCTGCAACAAAAGCAAAGAAGAAAGAGAAAAAGGAAGGTTCGGACGAGTTAGCAAAAGATATGTAGCTTTTAAGGTTGGACAGCAACAGTAGATGAAATTTTAAATGATTAACATGAAAGTGACGGACCCCAAAAAGAAGCATATTGCAAAATCTTGGAAAGTATTCTTGTCATATGAACTTTCAGAAACCCTTGAGATGGTAAATTGAAAATCCTAAAACTCTTGGGATCGATATGGAAAAGTTCAATTCTATATTAGATCTCATGTGACCTTGCAGGGTTGACAAAGAGCCCAAGTCAAAAAGGACAGTGGATAGTACAAACCACCTGTGCTAATATATATATATATATATATCACGGCAGACAGGTCCTCTGCAGGGAGAGGCAAAGTTTGGGATTGACGTAGAACAGGAAATTCTGCGGTCGTAGGCAAGCAGAAAAAACAGTGTGTGCGCGGCACAAAACATAGCAGAAAACAGATTAGCTGCAGAGGTGATCGTATTTAAGAGCCCTCCGAGTGCAGAGAAAGCATGCAGCACGTAGGCTTCTGGCAGAGCGCAATGGCGGATCAGGGAGAAGCCGAAGGAACCGTCGATGGCGAAGGTATTGGAAAAGCGATCACATACCTCTGCCATTAGAGGACCGGTAATTGGCGTACGGCATTTGGCCAGCCTCGATGCGGCGCACGTCCTCCACGAGTAGGTCGTAGTAGCGCTTCACTTCGTCCGCCGTCTTCCCGCCGATGGCCCGGGCGATCTTGTGCCAGCGGTCGGGGGTGTCCCTGTCGTACACCGCCAGTGCCTTCTCGAACATCTTGTTCTCCTTCGCGGTCCAGGAGGAGCTCATCGAACCGGATGCCATCTCAGGGAAGAAGGCTTTGCTTTGCTTCTCTGGTGGAGCTAGCTGATCTGTGTGGGGAAGGCCTCTGCCCCGGCGGTGCTTCTTATAAGCCCGGAGGCAGTAGGCAGGGTTTGCATGTGGGGGCTACGTTGGGGCGGATCCACTTGTCGAATCATACTCCATTCGAGGAGTAGGAAGGCCATGACAACAATACCCGGAGGGCCAGGGGGGGGGGGGGGGGGGGGGGGGGGGGGGTGAAGAATATATAAAGATCATGAATGGGGGATCAGTGAATGGAGAATCACAACCTACCTCTTAGAAGAAAGGATATTTTTTTCCTTCACACACTGTCATCAATCTTCATTCTAATTAACACCCAGGCATGGACTGTTGTTACGAGAGACGCAGCATCTGCATCTGTGTCCGTAGCATTCAATCGGGAAAGCACTGGTCCTGCACTAATCATGTTCGTAATCTGGGATAAGAATAAGATCACAGAGATGCTGCTGAACAAAAAGAACACAGCACTGAATCAAACCCAGCTGTTACCCCTCCCGTTTAGCCGTATGGAATCACGCAACCCCCCCCCCCCTTTCCCTTTTCGAGGGGGGGGGGGGGGATGCCGTCATGTGGCCTGCAGCTTTTGTTCTACTGCGGCGAGAATATTCCCACCTCCGCTAGATTCTCTACCGTGTCCATCAATTCAAGCTGCATTAAGAAGATATTACCCTTCCCAGCATTCCAGCAAGTCAGATGGCATATGGAGATCACCTCAGGTATATAAAAGAAGCAACTTTCAGAACACGAAGAGACAAAAGAAAATATATCAGAGTAAGAATCATGCTCGATGGAGGGGATTAAAAATGCTTTGGTTCATTGTCCACGATCCAAGATTCCTCGATATAACTTTTAGCAAGTGGCTTCAGGAGTGGAGTCGGGACCATGTGGATCCTTGACTGCAAGTTGATGCCGCTTTGCCTCTTCGGCATTGCTTAAGATCCAAAGGCTGCTTCTGCCAAGTTGCAGCACTACCGAAGAAGAGGATGTGCCGAAAACGCTCCCAAATCTGCTGCGACATTTGTTCTTTTGTTAGATCACGAGTATGAAGGTGGTAAGTCATAGGCGTTGGCATCATCGATGCTGCCGCAACATTTGTTTTCGAGGCACAGAGAGAGAGAGAGAGAGGGAGAGAGAGAGAGAGAGAGAGAAAACTCGACCAAAGTACATGAATCTTGTTTATCAGACTGGCAGAAATGCACGTACTGTATCTTCGTGGAATAAAAGTAAATGATCGAAAAAAAAAGAGTAAAAAAAAGGAATGCTTCTCCTCCTATGACTCGGGAATAAAAGTGTGGTCAAGCTTATCATTTCGATTCCATCAAGTCGGCCGCCATGGCGGAGCTTTCTGTTGCCATCGAATCTCCACTTTGATGCGTGCCAAATGCCAAAAAGTTCTGCTTGTCCGAGAGATGTGGAAGGCTAAGATCCATAAGAACAACCGCCATATCGCAGCGGTCTTCTCGCTCGGAGGGCGAAAGATCGGGGCAACTTTGGTAGGAATGTTCGATGCAAAGTAGTGGACCTCCCAGATACAGATTCCCGCCGACGGTGAGAATCCTTATCATCTCATGCACGTCCACCTCCACAAAGCAATGGCTCAACCGCTGCACTTTCATCTCTACGATCGAGTATCAACGGTAGCGTGGTCCTCCTACTGATGAAGCAGTGATTCAAGACGCTGTCTCGGTATCTATCTGCGTGGAATATCTCTAGCCAACCTCTTCTTACAGAGCACAAGCAAAGATAAGATAGAATTCGGCACGCAATCAACATACCATGTGATCTCCGTCCGGGAGAATGTTCCCAGCTCAATGATGGGTAAACAAATGAATGAAAGCACTTTGACGTCGCAAGCATCCATCCGAGGGATATGTGGCAAATTAGGCTTCACCCACCATTTCCACATCTCCTTGCGGTGGACGCTGACCACTTCTTCGGGGATCTCCAACACCGTATATGCCGGACCTAAATATTCCCATTTCTCATTCATCAGCAGCCTCCCTCTTCAAAAAGTCAATGATATTATTCTGACGACCATCTCATAAACACACTTCGTCGAGTAATTCCAGCCAACACTGGTATCAAACCCAGAAATATCAGAACAGCAACGCGCAATGAAACCTCCAAAGTTTAGTTTGATCCTGGAGAATTTTGACTCACTGATGATATATATATATATATATATATATATACTCAATGATTGCTTCTCCTCATACCTAAGAAACCATTTCAATTGAACAAAGTTACATGGATCATATTTCCCTGCTCCTCTCTCCTTTTGTAAAAATTATGAAAAAAAAAGGATCATGAGTATAATCTTTTTTCAAATAATAATAATAAGATATTAACCCAAGATCGAACTAAATAGAAAAAAAAAACCAAGACAAAAAAAAAATGAATTTCTCAAAGAAAAAAACACTTGTAGATATTGAATGACTCTTAAACTTAACTTGAATACTTGAGACTTTTTTATATAATTAATCTACACATGCAAATATCATTTATTTATAGATGTGAAATACAAGAGTCCTTGATCTCTACAACTCTATCTAATTTTATTTAAAAGATAAAATATCAATTTAAAATCTTTCAAAAAACTATTTTTAAACTAAGAATTCTTTATCCCTAAAACTCTATTTAATCTTATTTAAAAATAAAAATATTAATTTATGATCTTCCAAAAAATATACTTTTTAACTTCTTAACACCGAGGAAGGAAGAAAAAGTAAGATTCTCTTGTTTTCTCTGCTCTTCGACTTGTACTCTTTTCTCCTATTTTTATTCCCTTCTTATGGCTCCATATGTTATTCCCCCAAAAACCTTTCTTCCTTGCCTTAGTTAATCTCCTTGTAAATAATAAATTTTATTCTTTATCGATATCTGTCATTGATCTTTGAATGATTAGTTAGTATGTTATGACAAATACTGAGACAAATATTTTATTCTGAAAACAACTGAGTACCAATTGTGTTTTGTGCCCATGATTCAATCCATCAGTTCAAAGTATTTTTTGGGTGCCTGTGGATGGAACAACTTATTTTTGGGTACCGTTGCATCGAATTGGATGGGCGTAAATCATCGGCCCAAAGTATTTAAATCCGATATGATAAGTTAATTCTAATTATCCCTCCATATCTCCATTAGCAGTAAGAATAGCCCGAGCAGAAGCACTCCTCGTCTTCCTGTCCCGATTAGGCCGAGGTCTCAGCCTCCGGCTGCGGCACCACCACCGTCACCATCATCTCGTCGAGTAGCTTGAGTATAATCTTATTCCGCCTCTTCTCCCCGTGCCTCAGCGTACGAGAAAGAAACAGAGAAAGCTAGGATAGAAGAGACGGACCTTTCTCGATTACCGAAGCTAGAAGACAGAGGAGAAGCTTGAACTGGACGCGCGAACATCTCAAGAAAAAGCCATGCCATGAACCGGATCCAAGGCCTAGAGCTAAGAGGAACTAAGAGAGATCAAGCTGTAACCGTTCTCATTGAGATTCATAATTCAATTTTATGATTTAAATATTTTAATTTTTTTATTCATTATAAATGAAACCATTATTATTAAATATTTTATTTAATATCATTAAAATTCTTGGTTATGATCCAAAAGTTACAAATTTGAATTAATTCTTGAACGTTATGAGCTGGTAATAATAAATATTCTTGATGGGAGAACATATATATATATATAAGGTTTTTGGTCGTTGGGCTTAATATCTCTTTCAAGTCTAAAGGATTTTCTATATTATCTAAAGTGAGAGTTCTGAGTCGGAAAGTGCCAAAATTCAAGAAGAAATCGTTGCTCAAATTCTTGACAACAATGACTGAATGTACTTAATTTCATTTCTGCATTAGTTTTTCTTATGTTTCTATTATAATGGTTTAGAAATATATTTTGGTATCAAAATTTTCTAACAGTTGGTATCAGAGTCAATTGACCTTTGCCTTGATACGAAAGAGTTTTCATTTTTATACCATGAATATGATTTGATTTTGGTTTCTTTTTGAAACGTTTTAATATATTTCATGTTGAAAATCATGAGGATATAACATTTTCAATATTTCTAATCGATAAAATGCTCATATTATATGCATATTGGCATATTAATTTATGCTTATGAGTCAATTTTATATATCCAAAATGTCTAGTGATCCATATAATCTTAATTAATTAAAAATTAATCACAACATCCTTAATTAATTAAAATTATATATAAAGTTAAAATAAGGATCACATAAGTAATTAGATATCATATTGTGATTGATTATATTTAATATAATAATTATTATCCCACATAATCTTTTATTATATTCAATATAATTAATCAGGATAAAATATCAGATTAATTTCATAATTTACTCATAGGGATTATGAATTGGAATATAATTTGATAGTTTTATCATAAAGACCATTTGAATCTATTTGAATTAAGAATTTAGCCCACATGCAATTTTTATGTCATAAGATTCATATTTTTGATATGTTTCACATTGGTAAAACATACAATTTAAATTATTAAGTCTCAAATTTTGATATAAACATATTTGATTTTATGCAGTTTCTCAAACTATTAATTTCTCTGATATTCGATGTGACATTCCCGAACTTAGAGGCGATAACTATAAGATATGGAAGGAGAGGGTTCTCTTCCATTTATGGTGAATGGATATTGATTATGCTATTAGGAAAGACGAACCGCCTACAGTCAATAATATCAGTACTCCAACTAAGGTCACGTTATATGAGCGATGAGAGCGATCCAATCAGTTCAGAGTGATGTTTATTAAAACTAAAATAACTGCTGGCATACGTGGTTCTATTGACCAGCATAAAAAGGTTCGAGACTTACTACACGCTATTGATGAGCAATTCGTCATTTCGGAAAAGGCACTAGCAAGTACCCTAATAATGAAATTCTCATCCCTTAGACTCGCCAACATAAAGGGTATGCATGAGCATATAATGCAAATGCGAGATATTACGACTCAACTTAAGAAACTCGAGGTTAATATGTCAGAATCCTTTCTGGTGCACTATATTTTGAACACTCTTCCACATCAATATGGGCATTTAAAGATTTCATACAACAGGACAAATGGTCAATCAATGAATTAATAATCATGTATGTTCAAGAAGAAGAGAGGCTAGTGATGAAATTGGGTGAGAGTGCATTAGTAGTAACCACTCGCGGGAAGAATAAAACTGACAAAAATCAAACCAATTAGAAAGCTCATCAACAAGGAAAAGGTAAAATACCACCCAAGCTTATATCAAGAAAGAAGCAAAGTGTTTCTTTTGTAAAAAAAAGGACACATGAAGAAGGAATGTACGAAATTCCAACAATAGCTTGAAAAGAAAGGTAAACCAACCTAGTTTGTGTGTTATGAATCTAATATGGTCAATGTTAATATTAACATATGGTGGATTGACTCTGGATCAATAATCTATATTATAAACTCTTTGTAGGGTATGCAAAACCTAAGGAAGCTAGTGGGAAGTGAGGCTAGTGATGGAATTGGGTGAGAGTGCATTAGTAGTAACAACTCGCGGGAAGAATAAAACTAACAAAAATCAAACCAATCAGAAAGCTCATCAATAGGGAAAAGGTAAAATACCACCCAAGCTTATATCAAGAAAGAAACAAAGTGTTTCTTTTGTAAAAGAAAGGGACACATGAAGAATGAATGTATGAAATTCCAACAATAGCTTGAAAAGAAAGGTAAACCAACCTAATTTGTATGTTATGAATCTAATATGGTTAATGTTAATATTAACACATGGTGGATTGACTCTGGATCAACAATCCATATTACAAACTCTTTGCAGGGTATACAAAACCTAAGAAAGCTAGTGGGAAGTGAGCAAAGCATCTTATCAGGAAATAAGATGGGCTCACATGTAGAGGCAATTGGAACATACATTTTAACTTTAATTAGTGGTTTTGTTTTAAAATTAGAAAGGACCTTTTATGTACCAAGTTTCTCATAAAACTTAATTTTTGTTTCCAAACTCGTACCAGTTGGGTATTCCTTTAATTTTAAAGACACATCATTTCGTTTATTATATAAATTTGATTATGTTGGGAAAGGTATTTTGTTTAATGGTCTTTATCATATTTTATTACAAAATGATGATACTCAAAGTTCAATGTATGTTCACATTGGTACTAAAATATATAATATTAATGAGGATTTTTCTATGTTATGACATCGGAGATTAGGACATATCTCTATAGAGAGAATTAAGAGATTAGTTAATGATAAGGTACTTAGTACTCTTGATTTTATTAATTTTAAAACTTGTGTGGACTGTATTAAGGGAAAGCATACTAATAAGTCCAAAAAGGGTGCTAATAGGAGTTTAGACATATTAGAGATCATTCATACTAATATATGTTGTCCAGACATGGACACACATCGTTAGAAATACTTCATCTCCTTTATAGATAAAATCACTCACGATATATATATATATATCTATTTGCTTAATAACAAAATAAAACATTGGATGCCTTCAAAGTCTTCAAGGCTGAAGTTGAGAACCAATATGGTAAGCAAATTAAAATTGTGAGATCAGATATAGGTGGAGAATATTATGGTAGATATATTGAAAATGGACAAGCACCTGGTCCTTTTGCTAAGTTTCTTAAAAAACATGGGATTGTTGCCAAATACACTATGTTTGGTTCTCCAAACCAAAATGATGTTGCAGAAAGAAGAAACTGAACATTATTAGACATGGTGCGGAGAATGCTTAGCAACTCCAATCTTTATAAGTTCTTGTGGACCGAAGCACTAAAGACGGTTGTGTATATATTAAATCGAGTTCCAACCAAGGCTTTCCAAAAGACACCATTTGAATTATGGAAAGGTTGGAAACCGAGTTTGCAACATATGCACATTTGGGGATATCCGTTTAAGGTCAAGATATATAATCCATAAGAGAATAAACTAGACCCAAGGATTATTAGTGAGTATTTCATTGCATACGCCGAAAAATCCAAAGGTTACAGATTCTATTATCCATCTTACACAACTAGGATTGTGGAATCAAGAAATGCTAAATTTCTTGTAGATGACATGATTAGTGAGAGCGATCAATTCAGAAATATAATTTCTGCACATGATCATATACAATCTCAGCCTTCCACATCAAATGATAGATTGGTTATAGTTCATAGTACTTCTCAAGTATAAATTGGTGCTGAATAACCAATCATTGAAATTCCACAAGTTGCTGATAGTATTCTAATAGATCAAGCAATTCAGGAATTACAACAAGCTCCTGAACAACTAGTTGAACCACAAGTTCCTTAGGAAAACATTGGTACAACAATAAGATCTATTAGAAATAAAAGATTAGCAATTCCTAGTGATTATGTTGTACATCTTCAAGAATCTGACTATAATATTAGAGTGAAAAATGATCTTGAAACCTTTTCACAAGCCATGAGTTGCAAAGAATCAAATTTGTGGCACGATGCCATGAAAGAAGAGATGAATTCCATGAATAACAACGGAGTCTAAGACTTGTAGAGTTGCCTAATGAAGCAAAGGCTATTGGTTGTAAATTGTTCTTTAAAACTAAGAAAGATTCATTAGGCAACATTGAGAGATACAAGGCAAGACTTGTTGCAAAAGGATTTACCTAAAAAAAGGGAATCGATTATACGAAAATATTTTCTCCTGTATCTAAGAAAGATTCTCTTCATATCATTTTGGCATTAGTTGCTCATTTTGACCTTGAGTTGTAACAAATGGATACAAAAATGATATTTCTTAATAGAGATCTATGTTAGGATCAAGAGCGGCACTAAGAGGGGGGGGTGAATTAGTGTAGCTGAAAAATTATTGATTTCGGAAAATACTCATTCTAATTAAATCCATTTCAGAAAGATATTAAATTTGAAGGCGTTCGTAAGAGAAAGTTAAAGAAGATTGCAGTAATGTAAATTTCTTAAATATAAATGCAAACCAGTATTTAGAGTGGTTCGGTCGTTGTGACCTACATCCACTTCGGATTCCTCCTCCATCAAGGTCATCAGCGTCCACTAATGGCTTTCCTTCAATAGGCGAAGACCAATCACCTTTTACAGCTCTTTTTCCTTTTACCGAGTTTAGGAGATAACCCTTACAAGCCTCACTCCTCTTTCTTGGATGGTTACAAAGTTAAAAAGAGAGAGGGGAGGACTCTTCTCACTTTTACAACACTTTAACACTGCAGGAATTCAAGATTATGTTAACACTTTTCGTACCCTTTCATGCAGAAAAAGATGGGGTATTTATAGGCCCTAATTGCTTCAGAATTGGAGCCAAAAAATGTCACATTCTTAAATTTTGGGATACTGACGGTACCACTACCATTATTAGGCGGTACTACCACCTGTAGACTAACATTGGGTGGTACGATCGCCTGATAGAGCTCTGGTGGTACCACCGCCTGACAGGGGCGGTACCACCACTTGACATCATTAACTGTCGGTGGTACCATCGCCCAGAACACTTGGGAGACCGAGTCCCAAGTGGTGCCACCGCTGGCCCTAGCGGTGCCATCGTCGGTCATGATTTTAGGTGCTGAATGAGCTGTTCAATCCGGCCCAATTCAGCCCTGTTTAGGGCCCAGTTGACCCTTAACTGAGTTAATGGGATCACCTCCCAATCCTAACTCAATTTATGGTCTAACTATGATAATTAAGAAATTTAACAAAATATTCTAGTTCCGGAACATCAATTATTCTTCTGGCGAGCTTTCGGCGAACTTCCAACGATCTCTCGGCCATGTTCCGACGGACTTCCAGCAAGCTCTTAGACTTCACAATAATCTTCTCGGCGAGTTCCGACGAGCATCTTTGGTAAGCTCCTAGACTTCTCGGTTGGTTTCGATAGAACTTCCAACGAACGTTCGAACTTCTGATGAACTCTCGAACTCCCAACGAATTCTCGATCTTGACTTTGACATAACATTTGCTCTATATCTTGCTACTATCATAGTTAATCCTGCACACTTTCTTCGACATATAGATTAGATCAAACAATTTACTAATTGATTTCATCATCAAAATCCAAGATTCAATAATCTCCCCTTTTTTTATGATGACAACTAATTGGTAACGGAGTTAACCTTAACTCCCTCTATCTATATGTCATTCTTGAGAAAAAACATTCTTAAATTCAAGCCTTTGAATTCAAGTATCAAACCGATAAGTCATATTCATTTAAACTTATCAACATGCACATTATGATACTGATCATGATTTACTAATACGATCCCACGTATTTATCAATCAAAATGATGTCAAGGTATCACATCCATTTTCAAGTCCAATGATAATAAACAATCATCATTTTCAAATATGATATGAATTTTGAATATGAAATTTAGCAAGATGATAATTCATCATTCTGTGGCAAGATATCAATTGTAAATAACAAGTTAAGCTGATGATACCTTATCATAATGAAAGACATTTATCAAAATGATATAAATTCAAGCATGATACTAAGAATAATGTATTTATAAGCCATCATGCCATATTTCGTTACGTTTCAAGCAAACATTTTGATACATATTTTTTAAGTATGTATTCGACGATACCAATCATATTTAAAATCATCAAGATATTAAATGCACAATCACTTTATGCATAATAAAATGTTTTGGGCATAGCCTTTCATTACTTGCATGAAATATCATAATGATATAACTTTTATAATTTGTAGCATTCAAAAGTTCACAATATTATGAATCTGATATTGCATCATTGTATGGTAACATTATAAATTCTTAGCATTAAAGAGATCATGACATCAAAGTAAACACAAGATTACAACATCAAAGTAAGCACAAGATTACAGCATCAAAGTAAACAACATAAAAGAGAGGGATTTCGTCAACTTCTTCCCCTTTTTTATCAGCAAAAAGACATACACAGCTACTCAGGTGGTGGCAAGTCAAAATGTCTAAACAAGGTATTAAGTTATCAATGGATCTGCTGCAACTTAGTTAAAATTTGATCTTGACGTTGTTCAAATCAATCCATTCGAGTCCCTATATCGTCAGTAGATGAGGGAGGTGCTTACTCTGTTGGAGGTGTTGCCTCAAAGGGACCAATAGGAGGAGATTGATTTCCCATAAATATAGGTATTTCAGGTTCGTGGGAGGGGATCAGTCTTTCTAGGTAATCTAGTCCATATCTCATTTCTGAATATACACCTTAATCTTCGTAATAGGTTTCTATTTATGATATTAAATCTATTTAGTTTCATAACTTCTTCGTCATGTGGGATAATTATGTCATAAGCATAGATTAGTCTTATGATCAGGCTACCATATGGAAGCATCATATTCTTTTTCGATAGTTCAATCATATTTTGTTGTATTAGGTAGCCAAAATAATTTTCATATCCTTTCATAATCCAATACATCGTTCTTATTTCCATTTAGTTAACTTCATCATGATGATATTATTTTAGAATTATAATGTTTATCAAGATGTGATGAAGTAGTTTGGTGTTGAAAGGTAATAAATATTCATAGACAAGTTAGGATTACCGAAGATGATTCCTAAGGCTTCAGAATAAGTGGACTCAACTGATGCTTCATCCCATTATCCTCTAAAATAATAACCTATATTTTTCTTTTTAATTCCTATAAGGTTACAAATTACGCTATCCGTAATGGGTATATGATGTCCTAAGAGATAAGTGGAGACCCTATCATGTTTATCCATATGTAAATTATTATAGAACAATCTAACAAGTCTAAGATAGATAGGTTCACATATTTGAAGGATTGGGAGGGTATCTAGGTTAACAAACCATTGAATAGGTTCCAAATCATTTAATTTTTCTAAATCAACATATTTACCTTTATGAACATTTCTAGATTCTATGGTTGAAAATTTAAGGGCATGTTGATGAGAATCGAAAAGTAGGGAGTCATAAGTTTCATCTAATCTCCTCTTCCCTTTGTCTCTTGAGGATCTTCTAGAAGTCATTGAGACTATAATTTTGAAGACAAATAGAGGCAAGAATAAGTAACGCAAAGGGGGAATCAATTTGGTTTAGGGATTACCTTAGTAGTTTTTCCTTCTTGTGATCACCAAAAGGATGTTTGAGATTGATCCTTGATTTAGTAGAAAAATGGGGATTCTTTTGAGTTGCTAGAGGGAGAGCAAGAGAATCAAGAGGTTTGAGGCACTTTGGAAAGGTGTAGAATGAGTTGGGGTTGGTTCTACCACCGGCCCTAGCTTGTTCTTTATATATAGGGCAGGTTGCGGGCGGTGCCACCGCCTACAACCCGGGACCACTAGCGATGCTGTCGCTAGCTGAGCGGTGCCACCGCCTATAGGCAGTGAGCACTGCTTACAGTGTGGTGTAAATATTGTGTGGTTCCATCTTGCAAGATTTTCATCATTATGTAGTGCACACAAACATTATAAGTTCTACTTTTGTAAGAGGAGAAAATTCGCACCATAAGAGGACATAATTTGTACACAAACATCACATAAAATTCATATATTAAAAAGAATTCATATGGCTCGTTACACATAACATAAGTCTATAATTCAAGTAAATGATCTTGTAAAATAGAATTTAATAAGAAAATCCGGAGAAAAATTTAAAGAGGAACTAATGTATCCGAGAAATTTAGCATACCTAATTCTCTTCTTATAAAATCAAATTATTCCTCAATCAAGGGTTTTGTAAAAATATCAGCCAATTAATGTTTCGTGTCAATAAATTCCAAGATTACATCATGATTATTTATATGATTTCGTATAAAGTGATGCATAATGTCAATATGCTTAGTTCTAGAGTGCTGAATAAGATTTTTTGTTAAACATATTGCACTTGTGTTATCACACTTTATATGTATATTCTTCAAGTGAATTCCATAATCCTCTAAAATGTTTTTCATCCATATAACTTGTATATTCTTCAAATGAATTCCATAATCCTCTAAAGTATTTTTCATTTATATAACTTGAGCACAGCATGCACCTACTGCAATATACTCAGCTTCGATTGTGGATAATATAACCAAGTTTTGTTTCTTGGAAGACTAAGAGATAAGCGTGTGTCCTAAAAATTGACATGTTCCAGATGTGCTTTTTCTATCTATTTGGCAGTTAGCAAAATCAGCATCGGCATAATCAAGCAATTCAAAATTTTTAGATTTTGGATACCATAATCCTACTTTATGAGTTCCTTTTAGGTATCTAAAAATCATTTTGATAGCTTTTAAATGAGATTGCTTGGGGTTAGATTGAAACATAGTACAAAGTTCTACGCTAAACATGATGTCTGGTCTAGTTGCGGTGAGGTATAGTAAACTATCTATCATACCCCTATAAGCTTTTTTATCAAAGCTTTCTCCACCTTCGTTAATGTCTAACTTAGTGGAGGTACTTATAGGAGTATTGATAACCTTTGAACTATCCATATTAAATCGTTTTAGCAAGTCTAATACATACTTTGTTTGACTAATAAAAATATCATCAATAAGTTGTTTGATTTGCAAGTCTAAAAAGAAGGTTAGTTTCCCCATTAGGCTCATTTCAAACTCTAGGCTCATACTCTTGACAAACGATTTGTATAAAGATTCATTTGTAGAACCAAAGATAATATTATCAACATATATTTGAATAATAAGAAAATTATTTTTAAATTTTTTAATAAATAATGTAGTATCGATCTTGCCTTTAGAGAAATTATTTTAAATAAGAAATGAGCTAAGTCTCTCATGCCAAGCCCTTGGGGCTTGTTTTAATCTATAGAGAGCTTTAGTCAATTTAAACACATGATTAGGAAAATTATCAGTCTCAAATTCGGGAGGTTGTTCAACATATACTTCTTTGGAAATAAAGCCATTAAAAAAAAAACTTTTAACATCCATTTGAAATAATTTAAAATTATTACTACTAGCATAGGCAAGGAGCATCCTTATGGCTTCTAATCGTGCCATAGGAGCGAATGTTTCTTCATAATCGATACATTCTTCTTGGTTGAACCCCTTGGCCACTATTCTAGCATAAATAATATTTTATGGCTTCGTCAATTCATTTAGGCTTAATTTGAGAAAGAAATGCGGCATTAGCACAAAAATTCTTTAAAGAAGAACAAGTTTGAACCTCTTTTGATGTGTCTCCTATGATTAGCTCCTTAGGATGAGCATCTATATACTTTCATTCCTTGGGTAAGGATTGTTCGAAAGAAGATACATCCAAGTAATTAGATGGAGAAAGAGTTTCAATTAAATTCAAAGCATCAAAATTAAGATTATTATCAAAATCATTTTTCTTAACTCCGGAAACTTCATTAAAAACAACATGAATATACTCTTCTATAACCAAAGTTCTTTTGTTAAAGATACGAAAAACCTTAGAAATAGAAGAATTCCAAGAAAAATTCCTTCATCGGATTTTGCATCAAACTTTCATAATGTATCTTTTTCATTCAAGATAAAACATTTACACCCGAAAACTTTAAAATATGAAATGTTGTGTTTTTTGTTGTTCCACAACTCATAAGGAGTTTTGGAGAGTAATGGTCTAACTAGAACCCTATTCATGATATAGCATACTATATTTATGGCTTCGGCCCAAAAATATTTGGGTATGCTATATTCGTTCAATATGGTTCTTGCCATTTCTTGTAAGTTTCTATTTTTTCTTTCTATTATTCTATTTTGTTGAGGATTTCTTAAAGTAGAGAAATTATGGATGTATGCATTGGATTCACAAAAATTTTGGAAATCATGGTTTTGAAATTCACCACCGTGATCACTCCGAATTTATGAAATTATAAAGCCTTTTTCATTTTGAATAAGTTTACAAAACTTTGAAAAATACCTAAAGCAATCACTTTTGTGTGCCAAGAAGTATGTCCAAGTGTATCTACTATAATTGTCTACAATTATAAAGGTATATTTGCTACCTCCTAGGCTTGATGTATCAATTGATCCAAACAAATCCATATGGATCAATTGCAATGGTCTAGAGGTGCTTATTTGATTGGTTTAAAACTATTTTTTATTTGTTTTCTTAGTTAACAAGCATCACACACATTATCTTTAACAAACTTAATGTTTAGAATACCTCTTACAAGTTTTCTAAATGAGATTTGAGATATTACTTTCATGCTAACATGACCTAATCTCCTATGCCAAAGCCAAGCATCGTCATTCAAAATCGAAAAACACATTTCATTACAAAGATCATCAATGTTGATAGTGTATACATTATTTTGTTTCAGAGCAATCATAGATATGTTTTTATATGGTTTTTCAATAATGCAAGCATTGAATTCAAATCTAATGATGTATCATTTATCACACAATTGACTAATGCTTAAAAGATTATGCTTTAAGCCATCAACCAATAACACATCTTCAATAAAAAAGTTGGATTTGTTACCTATGGTTTCTTTGCCAATGATTTTACCCTTGTTGTTATCTCCGAAGGTGACATATTCTTCATCTAGGCTAGTGATCTTAGAGAATTGAGATGGATCTCCAGTCGTATACATTGAGCATCCACTATCAAGGTACTATCTCTTTCTCCTAGCTTGTGATGGTAAATGTTTCTATAAAAAAGGATGATTTTTAGGTACCCATTTGACCTTGGGTGCCTCAAAAATCGATCGACTTAACTTATCATTTTGCATGGAGTTCTTTATGATTTCTTTAGGAACCCAAATCAATTTGCGTGGACTACATCTCTTAAATTGACATTGATAAGTAACATGTCCAAATTTGCAATAAAAGTTACATTTATTTTGGGGTGAAACATGCAAGGTTGGACCTTTAACAAAAATAGATAGATTTTTATGAGTGTTACTCACAAAGCCGATTCCATCTCTTCTATGAACATGATTTTTGCTTGCAAGAATCATGTTTAAGGATTTGTTATCTATTTCAAATTTTTCTAAGGTTTCATGTAGTTGTAAAATTTCCTTTTTAAGTGTTTCTAATTCATCGCATTTTGTGCAAGGAGCTAGACTATCATCATGCTCAATTTTTAGTCTATCAAAATCACTAATAAGAGAAGCATGCTTCTTTTTTAACAATTTATATTTTTTACTAACTAATTTACATTCATCGAATAAATCATGAAAAATACTTAGTAATTCATCAAAAAATAAATTTGCATATAATGAACTGCTTACCTCATCTCCAATAGCCATTAGCGCGTAGTGAGCAACTTGTTCTAGTTTGCTCCTCTTTTTCAGATGCACTTGAGTCGTCTCAAGTTGCTTTTAGAGCCTTTTTCTTCTTTAGTTATTTTTTCTTTGCTTGGGGACATTCGCTTTTGAAATGTCTCAGCTTCTTGCATTCGTAGTATATGATTTATTCTTTCTTGAGTTCAAATTTATTTTTGGTGTCATTTTTAAATTTATTTCTTTTTATGAATTTTTTGAACTTTCTTGTCAAGAGTGCCAAGTCATCGTCATAGTCCTCATCACTTGAATTTTCTTTCAAGTGGTCTTCTTGAGTTCTTAGTGTCATATCCTTCCTGTTTTTTGGAAGGTTATTCTCAAGCTCTTTATGAGTGTTGTAAGTCATCTCATAGGTCATTAATGACCGATAAGTTCTTCGAGAGAAAAGTTGTTTAAATCCTTGGCCTCTTGAATGACTATTATTTTAGGGTCCCAACTCTTTGGAAGGGATATCAAGATTTTATTAACAAGTTCTAAATTAGAAAAACTTTTACCAAGTCCTTTTAGGCCATTGACGACATTCGTAAATCAGGTATATATGTCTCCAATGGTCTCACTCAGTTTCATCCGAAACAACTTATAAGTATGGACTAAAAGATTAATTTTTGACTCCTTTACTCTACTAATGCCTTCATAAGTAACTTCGAGTGTGTGCTAAATATCAAAAGTCATTTTACAAATCGACACTTGATTGAACTCGTTTTTATCCAAAGCACAAAACAAGACATTCATAACCTTGGCATTTAAAGCGAAAATCTCCTTCTCCAACTTGTTCCAATCATTCATTGGAATAGAAGACTTTTGAAAGCCATTTTCTATAATGTTCCATAATTCAAAATCCATAGAAATTAGAAAAATCCTTATTTTAGTCTTCCAATAGGTGTAATTTGTTCCATTAAACATGGGCAGACGTATAATCGAGTGACACTCTTGGTTGCCGACAAATACCATCTCTCTTATATTTCAAACCAAATGAAAGTGATTGAGCTCTGATACCAATTGTTAGAATCAAGAGTGGTACTAAGAGAGGGGGGGGGAGGGGGTGAATTAGTGCAGTGAAAAAATCATTGATTTCGAAAAATACTCGTTCCAATTAAATTCGTTTCAGAAAGATATTGAACTTGAAGGCGCTCGTAAGAGAAAGTTAAGAAAGATTGCAGGAATGTAAATTGCTAAAATAGAAATGCAAACTAGTATTTAGAGTGATTCGATCATTGTGACCTATATCCACTTCGGATTCCTCCTCCGTCGAGGTCACCGGCATCCACTAATGGCCTTCCTTCAATAGACGAAGACCAACCACCTTTTACAGCTCTTTCTCCTTTTACTGGGTTTTGGAGATAACCCTTACAAGTCTCACTCCTCTTTCTTGGATAGTTACAAAGTTAAGAGAGGGAGGGGAGGACTCTTCTCACTTTTACAACACTTTAACACTGCAGGAATTCTATATTATGTTAACACTTTTCGTGCCCTTTCATGCAAAAAAAGGTGGGGTATTTATAGGCCCAATGGCTTCAGAATTTGAGCTAAAAATTGTCATATCCCCGGATTTTGGTGTACTGGCGGTACCACCGCCATTATTGGGCGGTACTACCACCTGCAAATTGACACTAGGCAGTACGACCGCTTGATAGAGCTCGGAGACCGAGCTCTAGCAGTACCACCGCCTGACAGGGGCAGTACCACCGCCTGACAGCATTAACTGTCGGCGATACCACCGCCTAGAATACCTTGGAGACTAAGTCCCAAGCGGTGCCACCGCCGGCCATGATTTCAGGTGCTGAATGAGTTGTTCAATTTGGCTCAATTCAACCATGTTTAGGGCCCAATTGGTCCCTAACTGAGTTAGTGGGATCACTTCCTAATCCTAACTCAATTTACGGTCTAATTACGATAATTAAGATATTTAACAAAATATTTTAGTTCCGGAACGTCAATTATTCTTCCGATGAGCTTCCGGCGAACTTCCGACGATCTCTCGGCCATGTTCTGACGGACTTCCGACAAGCTCCTGGATTTTATGACGATCTTCTTGGCGAGTTCCGACAAGCTTCTTTGGTAAGCTCCTGGATTTCTCGGTTGGTTCCGACAGAACTTCCGACGAACGTCCGGACTTCCGACGAACTCTCGAACTCCCAACGAAATCTCGATCTTGACTCCGACACAACATTTGTTTTATGTTTTACTGCTATTGTAGTTAATCCTGCACACTTTCTTCAACATATAGATTAGATCAAACAATTTACCAATTGATTTCATCATCAAAATTCGAGATTCAACAATCTAGATGAAGATGTATATATAAAACGACTAGAAGGTTTCTTCTCTAGTGTTGGTGAACACTTGGTTTGTAAGCTTAAGAAGTCTATATAGGTTTAAAACAAGTCTCCCGCCAATGGTATTTTAAATTCTATGAAGTAATTTCTTTATTCAGATTTATTAAAAATCCTATGGATATACTAGAAGGTCAGTAGGAGTAAAATATGTTTCCTTGTTTTATACATAGATGATATTTTGCCTGCAACCAACGATAAGGGTTTGCTGCATTAGGTGAAACAATTCCTTTCTAAAAATTTTGACATGAAAGATATGGGTGAAGTATATTATGTCATTGGTATTAAGATCCATATAGATAGACCTCAAGGCATTTTAGGTATATCATAAGAAACCTATATCGATAAACTTTTAGAAAGATTTCAGATGAAGGATTATTCACCAAGTGTTGCTCCCATTGTGAAAGGTGATATGTTCAATTTGAACCAATGCCTAAAGAATAACCTTGAAAGGGAATCAATGAAAAATATCCTATATGTATTGCATTTGTTGTGGGGATGCTAGGTCGATATCAGAGTAATCCAGATATGGATCACTGGATAGCTACAAAGAAAGTGATAAGGTATCTATAAGGAACTAAAGATTACATGCTTATGTATAGATATATAGATAATCTGGATGTGATTAGTTACTCAGATTCAAACTTCGCCGGTTATATTGATTCTCATAAATCAACATCAGAATATATTTTTATGATAGCCGGTGGAGCCATTTTTTGGAGAGGCTTTAAGCAGACCTTGACTATTACTTCTACTATGAAAGCTGAGTTTGTCTCCTATTTTGAGGCTACTTCACATGGTGTATGACTTAAGAGTTTCATTTTTGGGCTTAGAATCATATATTCTATTTCTAGGCCATTAAGAATTTTCTGTGATAATTTATCTACTATCTTTATGGCTAAAAACAATAAAAGTAGAAGTCGAAGTAAACACATCAATATTAAGTATTTAGCCATAAGAGAACATGTAAAAGAAAAGAAAGTGGTCATTGAGTATATTAGCATTGAATTGATGATTACTGATCCTTTAACTAAAGGCATGCCACCTCTGAAATTCAAGGATCATGTAGGGAAAATAAGACTTAGTTCTACTTTGTAATGATATTGCAACTCTTATATATTGTGATATTTTCTCATTCATGTGCACATTATTTTGAAAATATATATTGTTATTGGACCCAGAATAAATATAAGGTTTATTTATTAAGTAATATTACCACATTAAGATTAAGAAACTAAATACATCGTGATATATGGATGATAATACTCGCTCTTAGAGGACTTATCACTATGATTCATATATTTATTTCTTAAGAAAGTTGTTTGATAAAGATTAATTCAAATTATTAAGCTAAACGTATGGACTAAGTGGGAGAATGTAATCGTTCTCGTTAAGATTCATAATTCATTATCATGAATTTCTTCATTTATTATGCTTTAAATATTTAATTTTTTTAGTCATTATAAATGAAATCGTTATTATTAAATATTTTATTTAATAACATTAAAATTCTTCATTATAATTTAAATATTATAAATTTGAATTAATTCTTGAACGTTATAAGTTAATAATAATAAATATTGTTGGCGAGCGAACATCTATATAAATGAGAATTTTGGTTCCTATGCTTAATATCTCTTTCAAGTCTAAAGTATTTTTTATATCGTAGCGAGAGTTCTGAGTTGAGAAATGCTAAAATTCAAGAATAAATCATTGTTGAAATTTTTGATAACAATCACTGGAGGTACGTAATTTCATTTTTATATTAGTTTTTCTTGTATTTCTAATTATAATGATTTAGAAACTTGGTATCAAATTTTCTAACACAAGCAACTTAGTTTCGCACATGCGAACATATCCGCCGGATCTGAGTGATCTCTCGCTGACTCAAATGCAGAGCACATGCGATCTCCACTATTAGAGAAGATGCACTCTTTGATGGCAAGCGAGTCATCTTCGAGGAAGAGCTTGCTAGATTGGTACCTAAGATAGGCGCTGCCGATTCGGATAGGCCGATAGCTTCTTTCCGTCCTTATGGTAAGTGTTGGGGGTAAAAACAAGCGGTAAGGATTGCAAGTCATCATGTTTGAAATGATTCTACCCCTTCGTGTACGATTGTGGTTGAATCCATTCTCGAGGATAAGATCGGGATTCCTTCTTTGCAAAGGCACGACCGTAAAGAGATTTAGGATTATGGTTGAATCCATTCATAGAGCCGAGATTCCTTCTTTGCAGAGGCACGACCGTAAAGAGATTGATGTGCAGAGCGTCAACACCTCGGCCATCGATGAAGGTTCGTTCAGTGATTGGAACCACAAGACAGTTTTAATCGCCGGCCAGCATCGACAACAATGTGCAGAGCATCAACACCTCGGCCATCGATGAAGGCTCGTGCAGTGTCTGCAGAGGAGTCCCTGTCAACCGGAAGAATTGCTTACAATATCTTCTCCTGTCTGCAGAGCTGAGACGGAGAGAGAACAGTAAAAGTGTAGGGAGAAGAAGATATTTTTGCTTCTTGGCGGCAACCATTAGATATCTCGTCTACGTCAGCTACTCCTGTAGCGATGACGTGGCCTTCACTTTGGCCATCTCCTTGGTTGCCCTTTCTCTATCATATATCCCCAAAACAAGCATCCCTTCTTCTGCTTGGGTCTCGGCCTCGTCCTTCCGGTCCTCGGTACCGGCCACTTGACCTCTTCCCTGCGGCGGCGCACCTTCGCCTATGTCTCGCCCTAGGCGCGGACCGGGTAAAATTTGTTTCTTGGCGGTCTGGGTGCTTTTGTGTTCTTCGTTTCCTTTCATTTAGTTCTGTTATTTGGTTCCGTTGATCCTGTGGGGATTGAGGGCTTTTAGGTTTTACTTCTTTGCTGATCTATTATTTTCTTGTGATTCCGTTCTTGATCAGGGAGTTGGATCTCTGCTTCTAAATTTGACACCGTGAATGTGACGAGGCATCTTAGTACTCGGGCTGGTTTTCTCCCAAATCAGGAATGGAATAGATTTTGTTGGAATATGTAGTCTTTTAGGTTTTTTTTTAATCTTTTGTTGGAAGAATTGATTTTAAGGTAAGGAAGAATATGATTCTTGCTTCTTTTTTTAGACAAAACAAGTAGGAGTAACCTTTACAGGAATTTGATCTTTTTACTAGATATTGAGGATCAAGTGTTGCAGATCTGGAAAAATAAGCGGAACTTAAAGCGTTAGTTATACCACACTGAAGGAATGTTGGGAACTCATGCTGTTCTTGATCTGATTGAGGGAGCGCTTGCTCGGGAGAAGTTAATAGACTATTTTACTTTGGAGCAGACTGAAGCAAAACATTTTTCATGATGTTCCAGTTAGTCGATTCTCTATCTTCTGGGCTAAGCATATGAATCCTGACAATTGGTTTGTTCTTGAGAAGATTGAGAGAAAAGTATATCTTGACACATCCATTCAGTTCAATAGCCAGCAGAGTGGACTCGGAGTTAGCAAACTATGCTTTCCCAATTACTGAGGCTTGGTTGCTTGAATCTTGCATCTATTCTTGTATTTATTTAGTTTTGTCCATGACATCTTGTCCCGTAAAACCTATGAAGGGTATTAAAGAAGATGAAACAGATGGTAAGCCTGTTTAGAGTGCCCTTCTTGCCCTCTTGAATGCCCGTTAAGCTCTTTCTTTCAATGATAAAAGGTTCTTCTAGCCATTTCTATGATACTACTGTCTTAGCTTTGAGCATTCTGGTAAGTTCGTGGTTCTATATGTGGTTGTTTAAAGTGAAAATGAGATTTCTTCACTTCCCCAGGTTATCTGATCCTTCGTTTTTTCTTATGACCATATTGAATTTGTAATAACTAATGATTTTTTTTCTCCCTTAACATAAATTAGATTATCATAAATAATGTGTTGCTTTATTTAAAATTTTAATTTCCTTGTTTGTGTAGTATGATTAAGGAAATGATTAAGCAAAATATAAATAAATAAAAATAACTTCCTTTGGGGATTAGCGAGTTGTCAGACACGACGGTTAGGTGGTTCCTCCACCCATTGTTAGGAGGAACGCGTCTCCACTTGGGTGGGTGCGGGATACTATTTCGTCCGTTGTTAGGAGTGTGATATAGGTTCTTTCCATCTTCTATTAAGAGGAATCCATCCCGTAGAATATGTCTCTCTATCCGTTGTTGGGAGAGTGCACCATCCGGTGTGATGTACACCTTTGTTATCCGACTGTTATGTATGTCATCGAGATAACTTCCTTTGGGGATTAGCGAGTTGTCAGACACGATGGTTAGGTGGTTCCTCCACCCATTGTTAGGAGGAATGCGTCTCCACTTGGGTGGGTGCGGGATACTATTCCGTCCGTTGTTAAGAGTGTGATATAGGTTCTTTCCATCTTCTATTAAGAGGAATCCATCCCGTAGAATATGTCTCTCTATCCGTTGTTGGGAGAGTGCACCATCCGGTGTGATGTACACCTTTGTTATCCGACTGTTATGTATGTCATCGAGATGTGTTTCATATGACTGATGTATGATTTTATTTATCGCATAAGAATTATCCTTATTTTTTTAATACATGAATTTCATAATAAATTGATATGTTATCATTTCATATTAAAGCATTGACATTTGTATATGTTTCACGAATATTGAAGATTATTTTATGATTTTTTGAAAGTTTTTATCAGCATGTGTGATTGCTAATGTGTTTTTATCCTATATTTATTTTTAAAGTAATTTACTACTTTGTAATAAGTCTGAGGTTTGGGTGGAGAAAACATTTTCATCACTTGTGGCCCTAGATGTGATTCTTTTTTCAATTAAAAAAATTAGTGTTGTAACGATAGGGATTTGAATTTAAAGATAAAAAAAGAGAGTCTTCTATAAATTATGAATAATGAAATAATGATTTTTTTTAATAAATCTGGGATGTGAAAGAATTAATGTTGGAACTGACATCGGATTATGGCTCCTTTTGTTTGAACAACAGGTTGTGTTCTGAATGCTGCATTGTGAAATGTCATGTCAGAGAATGCTATAGAAAGTTATGCAACCAGTAAAGATTTAAATATTGGATCAGTAATGCAAATGGTATAGTATCTGTTTACCAGTACTGTTCGTATAGGATGGCTCATTAGAAGTGAGCAAGCGTCTTGCAAACCCTCACTGCCTTAAGCACTATGATCTTTCTTATGCAAGCAATAAAGAAGACCGTGTAATATAAGAGGGGTACTTGAGAGTTTAAAATTAGCAAATCTGCCAAGGTTCAACTGTTTAGCATGGATTCAAGTGAAGGAAGGACATTTGGATGCAGGAATGTATGCAGTTCTAATCTTAATGAATTAGGCCTTACAACACATGTTCCCAAGTCATCTGAATTTATGGGAGCTGAAAAGATTGGAAGCTATATGAAAAATTCTGTGGTGCAGAAAGATGCAAAATCATATGATGAAGTGGTAATTCCAGATAAATCATATCTTCTTAGACATCAAGATTCTTCTATAAACTGGGAAAACTACAAGGCATGCCATTGTCCAGATTCAGAAGGTATTATGTCAGAGCAAAATCACATTCCTATTGATGGCAAAAATAAAAAGATAAAGAGTAATTCAAATCAGAGACAAGGGCCTGGTCATGATAAAGTGGTTAATAGAACAGATGAGTCACAGATGCCACTAAAAAAAACAGCATTGAGTTCCCATCTGACAGACTTTGCAGCAGGAGGGATTTGTTTTGAAGCAAGAAGGATGACAAAAATTAGTGCTCAAGAGATCGAATCTTCTGAATCTATTCGAGGCTCACAACCTATCCAAGATGAGTTTACTGTCTTGGCTTCTCATTCAGCAACAAACAATTTTACGAATTCTCCTATTTCCATCAAAGATAAAAGAGTTTCTTCAGTATCTGATCACATGATTGAGGAGCATTCGGAAAAAGCTAGGCTTGCTAACTTGAAGCATGAGTTGCACAATTTTACTAGGCCTTCAAGAGTGACAGTCTCCGAAATGAAAGATGAAAATGAAATTGCTAATAGTGAAAGGTGTTCATGGCCCAAGATAAATCATAGATCCATGCAGAAACCAGGAGATTCATGGCCAGGCGATTTTCCTCATCCATCTACAGACAGAGATAATAATACTGTGAGTATGCCTGCTACTCATTAAACAAAACGTCCAACTGCTTTATTCATAATGTTGGAAGATTGGAAATACATAACAGTATGGATCCTGTAAATAATACACATGTAACACCACAGATCCCTTATATTTCTCATCGTCATTGGTTAACAACTAAGGATATGCGCATGAATTTCTTGCAAGGAGAACAGCTGATTGTCGATTCAACAGAAACTGGACAAGCAAAAGGTACCGCCTTGTTTGAAATGATAACAGGCCCAACAACATCAAAGTGCCGTGGAAAACAATCAGGAGATTCACTACTTTTGATTAATTTAAATGGTATCAGAGATGGGGATGATGGAATTGGAAATGGAAAAGGAAATGGGAGACATACAACTGCAACAAGGAAAGAATCATCAGCTAAAACTGAGACAATGGACATTGAGGTTTGCCAGACAAGAAGCTCTCTAATAGGTAAATGTTTATTGATAATAACATTTAAAGTTTTAAACTATGATGAAAATTCCTATATATCTTAGTAAGTAGCATCAAACTATCTGCAATTTTGAGCAGGTGCTATAGGATGTAGAATGACTCTATTGGAAGCACTGTAAAAAGAACATGCTCCTTCCTAATTATTAATTCGTGGTTCATGTTTTGCAGGCATGATTGCTGACAGACAACGGAAGGTACAATTACATGCATATTAAAAAAAATTAATGTTTACATGAAATGCATAAAGTAAGCCCTTAGAAATTTTGGAGTTTGCAAAAGCTTATATTTATTAAATAGTTTACAAGTGATGTGATAGCCCTAGTCAATCAACTTGGCTGAACATATCGTTTGTGTGCAAGCATGATTCTCTTTATTCCATAGTGCTAGAAATGGTTGACAACTGAGCCTTCTTGAGCCATTAAAGTTATGTCAAGATGATTTTTGTTGCTGTTTGGATTTTCAATTACCTTAAGTGTCAATATATGTGTTTTTTCATTTTGTTCCTATTTCTTTGTAACAATCATGATTGTCTTGATGTTGCCTTTACACAGCAGCTGAATTCTCTCTCCCTCTCTCTGTTTTTTTTAGTAAGATGGTTGAGGAGCCCCCCTGAAGTTGTGCATGAGAACAAGATAATTGTGCATTTTAGGCTAGGAGGATGAAGCATATAAATCTACTTTTGAGGATTGACTTGAAAGATATCTGTTGACTCCTGTTGACAATAGGGTATTGATGTTGTGGCAACAAAAGAATTATTCCTTCCACTGTAAAAGTTCTACCTAAGACACTAACAAAGAATGGTTCTCTTTGACAGTTGATCAGATCATTGTTTAGGTTTTGCTATCAGACTAGACTGACTTGCGAAAGTATTGAAAATCTTTGAACTTTGTAGGGAATAAGAGTCCACTATTGGATAGTTTACAATGGAAGGCTGCAACATTCAGTCATAAAATCCTAACTTCTTGCTAACTTAAAGCCTATAAATAAGTTACAAATTCAGATAGTTTCGGTTGAAATTATTAACTGAAAATCGATGAATACAAATTACATAAGGTTATCAATGGTCTGCCATTGTGACTAGGATGATGTAGTAAAGGTGCCAAAGAAATGTGATCATCATGCAGAGAGAAAGTTTACAAGCATGGCATCATAGATGAACTTGTATGTATATTGTATCATAGCTTTTTTTGGCCTATGCATGATTATTTAAATAGTAGTATGCATATGTAAATTTAATAAGAATGCCTTCAAGAACGATGAGACTGTCAAACAGTGAAAGAGAATATAAAATGAGAGCGTAGCTGGGTATACAGTTTAAGTTATATTCATATGAAGAGACAATAAGTTGTAGGACCAAATTATTTTGGTTTGGATATTGTAGCTTATGTGATCTGAAAAGCTATAAGCACATGCCTAACAAGCTTATTTTCTTATAAATGGAAGATCCATGGATAATGAATAAAGACATTACTAAGAGTTGGGAGATAATTTCTTTTCCTAGAGACATCATGGCTAAGAAAACAAAATTATGACATCAGAAAACAAAGTCCACCATCACCTGTAATGGACAAAGGTGAGGAGCTAATAATATATCCCAAATGGCTATTGCAGTTTGATTAAGTAAAATAAGTAAGCATATCTATCATCAATTGGCGCATTGATGTTTATCCTAGCTTCAAGTTGGACATATTGGTATTTAAGTTCTGATGCCCCATGCAGGAAATCAAATGAAATGGTCATTTGGTTTATGGATTCATAATTTCATTTCAATTTTCTTCTGATGACTAATATCACAAAATAGGAGTTTTATCTCATGAGAATTGGGACCATTGCATCCTCTTTGTACCTTTTACTGATAATCTTCTGTCATTCTGATGGCATCTCTAGCTCTGTACCATTGTGCATTTTGTTTGTCTGTCCAAGAACATATTGTTTCATTTCATCAACAAGGAATATGGCACATGCTGTTTAAGTCGGTGATAGGTACACTGTTTAATCTTGAACTCGGAAACACATATATTGTACTTGCACTTCATATGTGTCTATAGTATAATATGCATATTTATCTATGCTTAACCACTTTTTAGTTTTTAATGCATTCTTAATATTTTGACACACCAACTTTCAAGCAGAGGTGGATGGCAAAAATAAACATCAATACTGACAACGAATTCTGCAGGATCTTGTGTGCCTCAACGTGATGAAGCCCCGCTATCCATTAGCTTCACCAATCAAACGAACTGTGAGTCGGCATGCTACTGCTGCTTCCTTAGACAAAACAGGTGGTGTAAGTAACAGAGAACTCAGCACATCTAGATCAGAAAGCATCGATGCACATCAAATTCTTTCTCAAGTTCAGATGAACAAAATTTTGAATTCTAGTAGCATAGCAGATAAGCCGATGGAAGCAGAGCCTTATGGCAAACGGCTTAAGCGCCTTGGACCTGACCCTTGTGCTTTTGGCCATTGTAGTAAGAGAATGAAAATTGGAGATGGCCCCACCGGTGCAGAAATGTGCAGATTGTTAAGTAATGTACACAATGACAATACATCCAGCTCTGACTTGATGAAATGTCCTGAGAAGCAACAGAGTTTTGACAGGGCCAAGAACTCACGGAGTATTCCTGAGTGCTGTTATGGATTATCAGCAAAGACAACATGGTACTGGATTGAAAGATGGTGTCATAGAAGTCCTCAGAGAGCCAAAGCTCAGGCAAGTGCTGCTACAACTGGGCTATCCAAGCCCAGAAGTCCAAAAGTGGTTCCCGAGTATTTTGAGGGGAAAGAGTTGCCAAGCATCAGGGCATTGGCATTGATGGGGAAAGCGATGAACAATTCTCGGAAGGGTGAATTTCAGAGAAGGGGATCGTCTGTGGTGTGGCATATGGAGGACTTATGAAAGCTTGGGGGCTTTGGCCTCTTTGATCTTCTTGTTGGCTTTTGAGGCAAGCAGGCACAATACATGATGGATACCATCCAGTTATTGTGGATCAAACACTGTGGACACAGAAAACTACCTAAATGGGGAGGTTGCTTATATTCACTGTTGTAATTTTTCATGTTTATATTTCCTATTTCACATGTGGATTCAATTTTTCGGTCAAGTATTTCCTTAAAACCTCTCGATTCAAATTTCAAGAATGGGAATTTTTCTCTGCCTAGTTTTTCAGCTTTCGAGAGCCCAGTTTCAGGTGTCGTTGCTTTCAAACTTGGAGTCAGGTCTATTGATTCTTCGAATTCTTGAATCATTTCTTCTTGAAGTTATAATAGATTCCATGTCAGGTGGCTGATGCATTGTTGACATCCATTTGCAGATACCAACAATAAATGTGTGCTTTATACTCGTCTTCTTGTTCTTGAGCAGTTCCAATCAGATGCATACGGTAAAACAGTACATTCGTGCTGCTTCATTTCCACATAAAAGCCACAGATTATAAATATTAGTTCCATGTCTGCAACTGAAGAAAGGTATCCTTCTTGCTCGGTTATGGGTTGGAGGAAACTCTTTAATGGATTTGCGGTGATTGCATAAACACTGTTCTTTATTTGATTACCAGAGATTGAGATGGTCAGTGTTGTTTTTTTTTTTTTGTTGAAGATTTTAGAAGCAACTCTCTGAATTTCTAATGCTTGTTTGAACATTTAGAAATTCCAAAAAAAAAAAAGAAAACTTATCTTTCTATCCAAATATATTATAAATTTATTAGGAACTTAAGCCAGTGATATATTTTTCTACATCAATTTGTTATAGCAGTATATTATATATCAAGAGATAATCACAGCCGTCGATCAAGTCGATTATGATTAATGGACCAGTTGCCGGGGGAGATCGCGACGGTCACCAATTAGAGTGGCAGATCACTGCGGACCACGATTACTGCCTCAGGAACCCTCTCGCGAGCGAGGAATAAATGAGTCTCTCTCTCTCTCTCTCTCAGCCTCACCCTCTTGCAAGGATAACCTTAACATTATTCTTTTAGGTATACATACATACATACACTACGTGTACAACACGGTCGAGGAGAGAGGAGAAGCCGAAGAGGGTTTTGGCTGCCGAGAGGAGCGAAGAGGCGGTATAAGGCTACTACTGCGCCGCCCCCAGCTTTCCCTTCTCCTATCGGGCGAGAGAAGAAAAAGGAACAGGAGAAGGGTCCGTCGGAAGGAAGGAGAGGATGAGCGGCAGCGGCGGTGGAGGAGGGCCTGGGAGCAAGGGGAACGGAGCGGCGTCGGCTGCCCCGATCCCGGCGGGGTCCAGGAAGCTGGTGCAGAGTCTGAAGGAGATCGTGAACTGCTCGGAAACAGAGATCTACGCCATGCTTCGGGAGTGTAACATGGACCCTAACGAGGCCGTCCACCGACTCCTCTCGCAAGGTGCCTCGCCTCCCTTCAAAATTCCCCCTTTCCCTCTTTCTCTGTTCGCTGTTAGTTTATTCTTCTGTTTGTTACATGAAATCTTGCGATAAGGATGGCGTCTGTGGTTATTTTGGGGGTTACTTGGTTAGGTTTGGGATGAAAGGGACAGTAGGTGGCGGTACTCCGTTTCTGTAGTTGTTCCTCCTTCGATCCGAGGAAAATATCCAGTTTTGTCTGTCGGTTTTGCTTCCCCAGATTCTTGCTTTACTAAAACAAGGCTTAATTGGCGGTGTCTTGTTGTTTGGTTCGCAACTTCTTATCAACAGAACGGAAAGAAGAGAACTTTTTTTGCCTTAACATTTCGTTGGAAGTTGTGTTTGCCTGCGCCGCTTGTCCTCAGTGTTGTGTCTTGTAGATCCGAATGTGAGCCTGGAAGAGGTTGTTAACTTGGGTTTCTTGTAGCAACTGTCGCTTACGTTTCTCTAGTTGACCAGTGTTTGTCTTTAGTATATTCGCGTGACGCCACCTCGTCTTACGCTTTGTTTAGATACTTGGTGATGAGAAAAGAATATGTGGAGTGATGGGATTTTTTCCCTGTTGATACCTGTTTACTTTTTTATTTTTTTTTCTGTAGGATGAAAAGAGCGTGTTGGGATAGTTTACATAAACCTCAAGCTCCCACCCAAACTACCATAAAGAAAAAAAAAGAGAAAAAATTACCCAGCACCTAGTGTAAATTTTCATTTATGTCCTTTACTCTTTCTGTAGTTGTCTTCTATCTAAACCAAGTCTTAGCTTAAGATGCTTCTCCTTTCTGATGTTCTTGATTTTCATAATCAGATTATCAGTAGATTTTTTTTTTCATTTATCATTGCTGAACCATTAGTTTTTATCCTCCTTGATTTATCATTCAATAATGTTACAAGTTATAAATTGAACTTTTAATATGTAGGTTACTTTGGCTTTTGCCCAACTCCTATTACATCACAAGTCTTAGCACCCCTAGCACATTTTTGTTGCTCACTTTTCAATTTTGTTCTCTGTTGGAAAAGGAGATCTTGTTGGGAAGTTTTTGTTGAAATACTTGCTTTAACTTTATGGAACCATGCTCAATGAAGCAACCATGCAGCGAGATTCTTCTAGTGCTCCCACACACATGCACACATGTATACACGGAACAGTTATATTCTGTACTAGGCCGGGTCGTATCACTTTATAACACCTACTATAACACAAGCTCTTAGAATTTGTGTTCTGATGTGGTTGTGTTTGTGGATGTTCCATTATTTAATTTCTAATTTTGCTCTAAAGAATGGATATCAGCTAATGCATGTAAAGTAAGCTTCTCCTTCATGCTGTAAATGATTCTAAATTGTTAGTTTATAAGATTATCACTGAATGTTCATACATCTGTTCATTGTTAAGGTTGCTTGACATACCCAGTATGCTTTTATCATGCCTAGTTAGTCATGGGGTCATCTTGGTTGTTTATTTTTTGTATTGCTGAAGGCTTCTGAGTGTGTTTTTTTACTCATATTTGTGTGCTTAGGCATTTTTCTATATATTTGTATCTTGGTCCTTGCTTGTCTTAAGATCATGCAATCTCGGTTTTGTTTTCATTGAGTGACTGTTTTATGCTATGTCATCTTTTTGTTAGTAAAATGTGATTCTTTCTCTACCGATAAGCAAATTGCATGGAGTCGGTTTTTTGATGTGATAGTATCAATTGAAGAGTGTGATTTCGTCCTTGAACAATTGTTTCATTGACCTAAGCGTGTATGGCTGATCACACAAGACTGTGGTTGTTATTTTCCCCGCTTAGTGGACCAACAATAATTGAAGGTGTTTTTTTTACTTCTTTCAATTATTTAATTCCCTTTATGTGTATATCATGGTTACATGCAAGGTAGGCAATTTTGAATAATACTGTCCGGTATGGACGGTACGTACCGGTCCGTCAACCTATCGGTACACGGACCGCCCGTTATTGGACGGAACAAAAAAAATATATATATATATATATTAATATATATAAATATATATTAATATATATAAATATTTTTTTTTCGGCGACGTCGCGTCGC
>LVTN01000712.1:2366-36182 GCA_001649415.1 Musa itinerans | reverse complement strand
TATATATTTATTTATTTATTTATATTTATTTATAATAATAAAGTTAAAAAATAAAAAAAGGGTGACATCGCCTCGTTTCTTCTCCCCGCGCGGATGAGAAGTCGCCAACAATGCCAAGGCCTCGCCACCTCAGACGAGGAGGCGACATCTCATCTGCGACGTCCAATGAGGGAGGGCGACGACGGGTCAGGATCGTCGAGGGAGAGCGGCGTCGGATCTCCAGGTTCTTCCTTTTCTTCTCCCTCTTCTTCCTTCTCTCTCGGCTAATAACACTCGATAGCGAGCAGTGACGATCGAAATCGACTGTTACCAACTGATTTCGGACGGCAACGGGGCAGAAACAGCCCCAATTGATGGTACTGTCCGGTACGGGTGGTATCATTCGAAACTAAAATCCTTGCTTGCCCAATTCATAGTCCTAAGCCTAACATATATCACACTTGGTTTGTGCTCATCAAAATTTATCTAGCACCTCCTTTAATCATTAAAGTTCTGCAGGCTTAGGCTAGAGGCAAGTAATCTGCCTGCATATCAGTTTGTATGCCTCTTGTGAGCCTTGCTGTCCCCGACCAGCTTGTATCATTCTGAACTTATTGAATGTGGTTACTAGTCACTTGCCTCTATGCACCATTCTGAACTTGTTGAATGTTGTTACTATCATATTGTTATTTGCTTCCATCTAGTTAATCAGTAGGTTTTAAATGCAGAGACTATCATTGGGTCAGGATCGTCGAGGGAGAGCGGCGTCGGATCTCCAGGTTCTTCCTTTTCTTCTCCCTCTTCTTCCTTCTCTCTCGGCTAATAACACTCGATAGCGAGCAGTGACGATCGAAATCGACTGTTACCAACTGATTTCGGACGGCAACGGGGCAGAAACAGCCCCAATTGATGGTACTGTCCGGTACGGGTGGTATCATTCGAAACTAAAATCCTTGCTTGCCCAATTCATAGTCCTAAGCCTAACATATATCACACTTGGTTTGTGCTCATCAAAATTTATCTAGCACCTCCTTTAATCATTAAAGTTCTGCAGGCTTAGGCTAGAGGCAAGTAATCTGCCTGCATATCAGTTTGTATGCCTCTTGTGAGCCTTGCTGTCCCCGACCAGCTTGTATCATTCTGAACTTATTGAATGTGGTTACTAGTCACTTGCCTCTATGCACCATTCTGAACTTGTTGAATGTTGTTACTATCATATTGTTATTTGCTTCCATCTAGTTAATCAGTAGGTTTTAAATGCAGAGACTATCATTTGAAGAATTCAGGTGTTGATTTTTTATTAGCCTGACACTAGGCATGCTTTGTGCAGGCTCTGAATCCAGGGTTGTTTTCCAACCCTCAATCAACTCCGCAATCCTTGACAAGCACCACCATGTTCACGAGCCCTGCACTCCATCAACATCTTCCTGTCCCTCATTACTCTCAGCCTGCGCTTCCGTTGGGCCATTTTGCCAATATGATAAGCTACCCACCTTTTCTACCCCAGAGCTACACCTACTTGCCTTCGTTCCAACAAGCATACACTGCAAACAGTCCATTCCATCAATCTCCTGGTGCGGTGCCCGGTGCAGGCATGAAGTATTCACAGCCACAATTTAAAAACAGTCTGTCTGTGACTAGCCTACCTCAGGCTTCCGCCATAGCCTCTGCTTATGGAGGATTAGGAAGCTCAGCCAACATTCCTGGGGGCTTCACCCTTAACCACCATACAAGTGGATCTGCTAGCACAACAACCGGGTTCGATGAATCTTTGAGCTTGCAAAACAAAGAAGGGAGTCATTACATGCCTCAACAGGTAAATAATAATTGTTTCAGCTACTAGGACTTTCTGACTTTCAGGTTTAGACTTCTGAATTCTTGTGGTTATTATCAGAGTGAGAACCCAAATTTGTGGCTCCACAGTGCTGCTGGTTCGAGAGCAATGCCGGCTCTTCCAGCAAGCACTTTCTACAACTATCAGGGTCAGAGTCAGCAAAGCGGGTTTCGCCAGAGTCCGCAGGCTTCACACTTGGGAGCTTTAGGGTACCCAAACTTGTACCATTCACCGGCAGGTCTGTCAAGGGAACACCAACAAAACACTGGCGAAGGGAACTTGAATGGACCTCCGACCACGCAGTCTCAGCCAGCAAACCAAATCTGGCAACATGGCTACTAAGCTGTTGCTGATGACTCCCAGTTTGTGGGTCCTGGAGGAGTTTGCTTGCAGGTCTTCATGGTTAGATCCCTTATAGACCCTAGTTGAAGCATTCTAGACTCACCAACTAAATGTATCGCGGCTAAGCAGTTGTCGACTGGCTGCTAATCTCATTGGATGAAGAGGGTCATGCATTCATTCTAGGGGTTGAGAGTGTGTTTCAACTTTTGTAGTACGTGGAGTAATTTAGACTTTGTTTCCTGTGATAAAAACCCTTAACATCTGCAGATCTTCAATGTAACATTTGACCTTAGTTATCTAACAAAATGTGATCTCTTAGGCCTACAGTTTGATCTTTTTTATTTCAAAAACTTAGAAGAAATTTTTATTATATTAAATAATGTATGTGACGCTTGCGGATTGCGATCTTGAGACCTATTACTTATGTGATAATGTATGTATGTACTAACCAACCAATCCGATCGATAAGTGATTTGTTGCCAATCGTTCTTCTTCTTCTTTGTGATCTCTTATAAACCATTTGAAGTTTTCATTACATCATTGTTGATCTTCTTGGTGGTCTCTTATAAACCATTTGAAGTTTTCATTACATCATTGTTGATCTTTCTTGGTGGTCTCTTATAAACCATATAAACCATTTGAAGGTGGTCTCTTATAAACCATATAAACCATTTGAAGTTTTCATTACATCATTGTCGAAAAACTATTTGTGTTCTTTCTTTCTCAAAATAAATTAGTGCATGCAATTAGTATGGAGGAAAAAAAAGAAGAATTTTTTAATTAAATAATGTTTTATGAGGGTAATCATGATTTGATTGAATTAAATCATGATGTGCACTGTAATCGTGGGCGTAATGGAATAATAGCACACACACATCCATTAGGGGATGGGAAATTACATATAGCTCATCAAATATTACTCGGACGAGACAATAAATAATTGGATGATCCAACAACATCATGATATTTTACACCATCAGCAGCCACCCAACATAGTCGGAAGCAGCTGCTCACTTGCCGGGGACGAAGTTGGTGGCGTAGGCCCAAGCGTTGTTGTTGACGGGGTCGGCGAGGTGGTCGGCCAGGTTCTCCAGCGGGCCCTTGCCGGTCACGATGGCCTGAACGAAGAATCCGAACATGGAGAACATGGCCAGGCGGCCGTTCTTGATCTCCTTCACCTTCAGCTCCGCGAAGGCTTCGGGGTCGTCGGCCAGGCCGAGGGGGTCGAAGCTGCCGCCCGGGTAGAGCGGGTCGGTCACCTCGCCCAGAGGCCCGCCGGCGATGCGGTAGCCCTCCACGGCGCCCATCAGGATCACCTGGCACGCCCAGATGGCCAGAATGCTCTGGGCGTGGATCAAGCTGGGATTGCCCAGGTAGTCCAGTCCGCCCTCGCTAAAGATCTGAGCGCCGGCCTTGAACCACACCGCCTCCCCGAACTTGACCCCGTTGCGCGCCAGCAGCTCCGGGAAGACGCAGCCCAGGGCGCCGAGCATGGCCCACCGGCAGTGGATGACCTCCAGCTCCCGGTTCTTGGCGAAGGTCTCGGGGTCGGCCGACAGCCCAGCCGTGTCCCACCCGTAGTCGCCCGGGAACTCGCCGGTGAGGTAGGACGGGGGCTCGCCGGAGAACGGGCCGAGGTACTTGACGCGGTCGGGGCCGTACCACGGGCTACCGGATGCAATGGGCTTCGGCTTGGCGCCCGTCTTCCGCATGGTGACCCTGCCTCCGCCGAGGACGTCGGAGGCCGAGGGGGCGAGCTTGACGGCCTGGCCGGCGAAGGATGGGGAGGAGAGGGCCATGGTGGAAGCCATTGGAGAATGACTCGCGCTGCAAGGAGGAAAGAGTAGGAGATGGATTCGATGAGAGAGTAGAGCGAGGGATTGGGGTTTATGAAGGAGAAGGGGGGAGCGGGAGAAGGTGGCAGTCCTTATCCTACGAAATCTGTAGCTCTCCTCTCATTGGTTCGGAGGGTTTGAGATGGTAATTGCGTCGAACACTTGGCACAGTCTCGTCCACAACAGCTGGAGATACTTGAAGATTTGTGGCTTCTGTGGAAATCTCCTTCGCCGAGTGTTGATTGGAGCCTCCAGATTTTTTTTTGGGCCTCAGTGTGTCAGATGTTTAGATAATTTCGCCAAAAATAAATGAATGACCAAATATGCATTCTTATTGTGTAGGAAATAAAAAGAACTCGATGATGTAATGTGATTTGTGTAAGACAAATAACTATGGAAAGAAAAAGCTTCGGTAGTAGTACTCCTCCTTTGAATCAATTCCACACGACCGGATACTGACAAGTATTCAATGTTCAGTATAATCAATTCGAGAATGTAGCAAACAACCATTTATACTTGTATAATCAATTGCTAACATTACAGTCGCAAGTTCAATGACATAAATTTTACATTTAGCGAAGAGAATATTTTCAAGTCGAAAAAAAAAAATATATATATATATATATATATATATATTAATAAAATGTCGATAGCAGCTGATGACAACATAGTCTGTGGAAGCTGCCCTTGTGGCCTAATGGGCACCATCTCAACATCAATGTCGACTACCAACTTTGGGTTAGGCCTTCGGTCAGAGAGCACACCAAAGCAGCAAGTGACGTAATTGTCAATTCAGACCAGCAAGTAGGAAGCAATTCTGTGATAGATGCACGCCCATATTATCACTACCTTAGCATTTCCTGCAGTTGAAGCACTTGATTCCTTTGCTCCGGTGGTAGAAGATTGATCTGCTCTGGTGTAAGGCTCATAACTTGCTGAAGCAATGCTTTCTCCATTTCTGGTGTCAACTGCACAACCATAAATAGAGTGGTACATAACATGAAGTTATTTTCTGATTAATCTTATATACCAACTAAATTCAGGCCTATGGAAAAAGAAAAATCAGGCCTACGAGGGCTAATTACCGGTGGCGGACGAAGAGGCTGACCACTTGTGCCTGTGGCCATCTGTCCAGAAATCATCGGTAGTCCTGGAAGATGGGAACCAGGTGCCCAAAGAGCTCCTCTGTCGGCTTGCATGGGGGTGCCGGCTTGACTGCCATGGTCTGGACCTAGATGTGAACCAACCTGCTAAAAGAAAACAACTTTGTTTACATGAAACAACAAAGTGTCTTGGGTATTCAAATGTAGTTGATTTGTTTTCACCAGAATATCACAGTTTGTGTAGATCCCAGCTTAAGTTTTATGGCTTCATGTTAATATATATATATATATATAATAAAAATCAATATTTGATATATAGGACAAGTATTGGGGCCTCCGTGTTGTTTTGCTTCTCAAGGGCAGCTCTTGATAACATTACTTGAAGACATGATTCAGTGCAAAGAATCTAATAGTTGGTGTACACGGAGAAAGAACATCAGAGACGTATTACATGTTTGGACTATTTTATTTTGGTGCACTCAGATTTTTATTACATATTTTGACATTGTACATTGTAGTGATATGCATAGCACATATATTATGCAGTCTCGTCTTCGCTGTATATATCTTGTTTGCTTCATTGTTTGGGTTATTTTCAAGATTACCAAACATTTTATTCAGAAGCAGAATCTAAACGCACCTGATACATATGCTGAGGTGGTGGTTGGCTTGGAAGAGGTGGCTGTCCTTGTATGAAGGAAGTTGGAGGGGTTATACCTGACTGAAAATTTTGAAAAGCATGTCACCTTCTGCAACTAGTCCCTTCTGTGGATAAAAATAAAATTGATTCCTTGAATAGTTATGAAGACTTTAGTTTCCAACTTACATGAAACAAAGGTTGTGATAAAAGCTGTTGAGGTGCGCTTGATGGTTGAAAACCAAGGGAATGAGCCATCTGTGGGTGAAGCTGATGAGTGAAAGGTTGAATTGCAACCGGTCTAGGCTGCATAGGTAATGGTGGTTGCAAAGCCTGATTGAATACTCCAGGATTCTGCAAAGTTTGATGTGGCTGCACATGGACCATTGGCATATGGGATGGAAGAGTTGAGTAATGTGGAGCGGCAGGGGCTGGTAAAGATATATTCTGAATCTGGGAAGATTGTGGAAGTGGTACTGTAGGAATTTGCACAACTGGAAAACTCTTAGTTTGTGGTGCTGAAAGTGTTAATGGCATTGTTGGCAACTGGAAGGTCGATGGAGGAACAGATGCAGGTGGAACGGAAATGGATGGTGGTGCTGGATTTTGTTGTCTAGCTGGTGGTAGTGTCTGAGACGAACTAGGTTCACCTTGTGGTCCAACTTGAACTGGCAGTGTCTGAGAATTTTGAACATTTGGCGGCTGTCCAACATGTGCTGGTTGTGGTTGCGACAAAGGCTGTTGGATAGTGGGCATCTACAAAATAGAAAAGCATCAATTCTTTGCAATCAAATTGATGTACGAAGTAAATTCTAAGTTAAGGACACATCATGTTACCACTTTAGGAGGCTGAACCATTCCAAGCATTATTTGTGCCTGAAATAAACCCACCATTTCAACATTTAAGTGCTTAACGTCTTAAACAAACAAAAAAGATGAACTCTCAAGGAAATCATGAGTTGGATACAAAAATGTTCAAATGACATGCAAACCTTTTAACTTTAATTAAAGATGACCCATATCATAGCTCAAATGCAAGTCATAATTTTTCCCTTTCATCCAAAAAAAAGCAAAAGAACAAACCACGAAAATTAATCTTCAGTCTAGCAGGACATGTTCTAGTAGAACTGTGGACCATTATTACAATACTGGATTCAGTTTTACTTGGGAATTCAAGAATCATATTGCAAGGTGTAGTGTAGAGCACAAAGAAGTAAAGTTCTTGACCATTCAAGTTTTATTCTAAAATCTTTAAATTCTTAAATTTCAACCCATATATCTGAGTTAAAGTTTATTTTTATTCTAGTTACATTAACTAAGCCAATGATGTCAACAAGAACCAAATAAAATGGGATTTATTTGAATCCACCTAGTATGTTAATCTTTTATGAGGCAAATAGATGAGGAGTCAAATATAACTTTTGATGCAACTCCATAGAGATTCAATGCTATCTTGTTTCCTCTCGTATTTCTCCTTACTCTACTAGCTACTAACTAGTCCTATCTATCATAAATTAAAATAACCAAAACAAAAAGATACTCTTCGTCCTAAAAAATTCTGATCATTTGAATAGCAGCTTGTTTTTGGCCATCTTATGTTAGAATCCTAGCTCCACAGCCAATATATGTATCTTTTACCCATCCACATATAACAACAAATCATCTTATGCTATGTCTCGAACATGAGTTATAACTAACCAAGTGCAACACACCAAATCCACATATCAAATTACCAAGTGTACGTGTCTCCCCACATGTGCTCAATGTTTAAACCAATTTGTTAAGTATAACATTACTTTCGTATCACCTCCTCAATTATGTAAATAGAGAATATTGTTATTTCCAAATAAATGATTTGCAGCAAATACCAAATATCATTCCACACAGCTGATAGGCCCTTGTTAGGATCCTTCAACTTACTTAGGTTACAGTTGACCCAAAAGTTTGTGTGTGTATGAACATATAAGATTTTATCTTGCTTCTAAACGTGAACTAAGCCTATTTGACCTTGAGAAATGAGTAAGAATGATGCTACCAATTAATAAAGAAGTCTGAAGCACAAAAAACTTGGTCAAGAATTGTCTGCTGATGAATACATAAGTAATCATGTGAAATAACTTGTCCTGAGAAAACCTAGAGGATGGTTTCTTGGTCAAACTAGTGTTGGGAGTTCCAAAACTTTATGAAGAGTTTAATATGCAGTCATAAGAAGTAGTGGGGTTACAAGGACTTGGATATCAGCTGCAGTGTCAGCTGAGTAAAATAAACATTGAGGCATGAAATTTTGCATGGAGTTACAAAATTCGAAAAACAAATTGTGTTGATCTAAAGACACAAATGCTCAAATCTAAATGTTCACATGACTGCATAGATCAATATCAATCAATTGCACAAGATTACTAATAGTCACAACAAGAAGCCCAGATGAACATTATAATCCAGTTGCAATAAATCAAAAAGCAACCAAACCCATCTGTCTTTATTATCTGCAACAAAAGATCCTAGCAACCAGTATGATGCAGGGAAGAGTAAAGAGACGATTGACCTGGAAGAGAGATCGGGTCAGGAGAGGGTTGTCAATGAGTATCTGCCTTGCCTGTTGCTGATTCTGCTCTATTAAAGCCTGAAAAAGAATATATATATATATAAGAAAAAAATAATAAAAAGAAAGTTGATGATCATCGATCACTTACTTGGATAAAAGGAAAGAAAGAAAACAAAAAGAATTAAGGGTTTCATTTCTTTGACAGGACAGGAGCATACTTTCATTTGAGACATGATGTCATAGAGCTGGGCTTTGGACATGCCCGCAAACTGCGAGGTGAAGCCATCACCTGGCGGTGGCTGCTGCTGCTGCTGCTGCTGCGTCTGCTGTGCAGCCATCCTACTCTGTCCTTCCAACCCCCATTGTCTCTTTGGCTCTCCCACAAACACTTATCCAGTCTCCTAATAGGTAAAGCTGGCAAACTTAAATTTGAGGACAAGACCAATTCCGGCGGCGGTATGATACAATTCAGGAGAAAAAACTCATTTTAAACCCAGTCAAGTAGGAACTTCTCTACGTGCTCAAATATCAGAGAAAAAAGGATAACTTTGCGTCTCTACCACAATTGCTCCACCATGAAAATTATGGTTCAAATCAGATATGGCTGTCTAACAAGAATTTCATGATCCTCACAACCAACAGTTACAACTTGGAGGGTTTTCAGAGCTTCAGCGTGCGTGCATGCATGCGTGCTCGTAAGGGGTGTTGGGCGGAGGCAATTTCAAATGATCGATCTACCAAAAGCACAATATAGAACAGGAAAGCTACAGCCAGCGAATGTTCAAGAAGACAAAATAAGTTTACATCAACAACATGAGAAGAAGTGTCTCTCAAAATGTCCCAAAAAAAGATGGGATCGAAACATTTACAATCGGAAGAATAAATATGAATCCACCGTGAAATGTTCCGAATCCAAGGAAGAAGAAGCACCTGTTTGCCGGCGAGGCACTGCTGCGCTCCGGTCGTCGCTCTGTTCGCTACGGAGAAGAGGAGGGCTCGGGTTAGCAGCAGCAGGAGGTGGGAGAAGAGACGAGTCGATTTAGGGCAGAAGCGGGTCAGGATTTGGGAATTTAAAGCTGATCAATTGGAGCCATCGAGATCGATCAGCCCCCCCATGGGCCCAATCTTCTTATCGTGGGCCTCCTCCATCTCACGAATCATACAGCAATCGGGCAAATCTAATCCAATCTGCTTGAATCGGACCGGTGCAGTCCGGGTTCATTTATTGAAACCACCACCTCACTTCCCGGCGTCGCCGTTCGAGAACGACGGGGCGAAGCCAGTCCCCTCAGGTGGCAACTCCTTTCTCATTCTGTGTGTTTCCTGCGCGGCCGCTGGTTCGTCAGAACGATTGGGGCTTTTGTGATCGAATCCTTCAACCTCCTCCGTCCAGTCGCGTCCATTTTCGATCGATCGAGAGAGAGAGAGAGGTATGCCGATTATACGATACAAGAACATGATTACTTAATCATTTTCTTTTCTTATGGAACACATTCATAATTTATGCTCATTGTATCGGTCTGTTCCTGCTTTTCAGTCTTCCTTCTCTGCTTGTTCTAATTATTCTATGGATTTCTGAGAAAGACAATCTTTTCAGGTTGCAGTCTTGGATGTTAAAAATTCAGGATTCTACTTATTCACATGAGAAGAAAGAAGTACAATCAAAACTGTTCTATAATTCACTAAAAGAGGTTAATTGTTCATCTATCTCTGCTACTGGAAGCTTTCGAGTAACACACTCTGCTGGCCGTGGGCTCTGCTAGAAAGTACTTCACCGTTAACTTCTCCACTCCGAGAATGAGACATCAAGACGGCTTCTTTGCCTCCTCGCTGTGGGAACCCATAGGTGCCGGAGCAAACAATGGCCATCGAGCCATTTCTCTTTGGAATCATTACAGAATATCTTTGATGTCTATTTTGCAGACACTCGAGAAGAAGAGTGACATCACAAGACATGTTACGGTGATTACAAGCGTCGTGCCGTTTAACATCAAGGTGGAGCCACTTGTTGCCGGAGGAACAGATCCGAAGACTGTTGATCCAGTAGGAATAGTCGTGTTGAGGACAGATGAGCTTGTGCTGTCAGTGCAGGTGTAAGCAGATAATTCTTGTGTCAGTTGTGATGATCGTAAAGGTAACTGGATTCTGCCGAAAAGAAAATTGTCTTCAGGGAGGAGATTTTACCTTGTCGATGGATGCTGACACGTTGAAGTACCTGCGAGAGCACACAGTGAGAAGATTGCCGAGAACTAGACGTTACGTAAATGAGCACCCAGATCCAATACAGGTGGATGTGTCAAATCGTTGTTGCTTTCAGAATTTGATTGGCCTAAGCAAAGCTATCGTTGTCTGTGGTATTGAGTGGTGGGATAAGGTAGAACCTGATACCATCAAGTTATATGCAGACATTTGGCACATCGTGACCATTTTCTCTCTCAAAATACTCCGAGTTATAGGATTTGATCACTATTAAGTCACCGAGCATAAGATTTGCTCAAATCTGTGGTAAAAGAGCAATGAGATGTGATCAAACTTACTTGGATCCACATTGGTAATCACGGCTGTTCCTCCGAAATCACAGCTGGTAGGAGTTGGGTTCTTCTGGTAGTACTCATTGAATGCATACGATGCATGATCACGGACTGTATTCGGGTTGTAGCAGCTTCCACCTTCCTGAATTGCCGAACAATCTGCGCCGCCATATCCACACGCATAGTCTAGAGCAACCTGCAGTGCAGTCTTGGATGCAGTCTGGCTTGCAACACACCAGCTTTGGCTCGATGACGATGATGATGATGGGGTCACCATCGCCGGAGTGGAATATGGGTCCGTCGTAGTCGGAGTGGTCGATGTTGTGGGAAAGGGATTGTAGTCGGGAGTCGTAGTAGTTGGGGTGGTGATCGTGGGGTTGAGCACCGGAACTGTAGTTATCGGAGTGACAACATCCATTTCCGGCATCGTCTTCGAGGATTGCAGCTTGGTTTCAGCTAGTAGAAGAAACCTGTTGAATTGTTTTCCAGGTTCATAAACCATTTCTTTGTTGGAATCGGTTGTCCGTGCGAGAGATGGACCGGATGACAGACCATCCTCTGATCCTTTAGCGACTACTCCTGCAGAGACGATATGGAGTTCAAGCAGTCGTAAGAACTGATGGTAACAAATGCAAAACCATGTGCAAAAGCTTTGAAGATTTTATTGCCATGAGAATGATAAAGAGTATGGTCAAAGAGTTTCTTTTCCTCTCAGGTGTATGGTGAGTGCTTCATCCTCGAAGAGCTGAGTGGACTTCGGTTCTTCTTAATCCTGACGCTTCTCGAGTTTGGTAATGGTGGCAAGAAAAAGTATCTATCTGACTTGATTAACCAACATGGACAGGGGGGAAAACGCATAGAATTTGTACTGACCCGAGTAAATAAGTCCCAACAAGAAGACGATGACATCGACACCCATATCTTTTAATGTCTTCCTCCGATCTTTCTTCACCTTCGCTTTTCCTGCTTCTCTGTTTCAGGTGCTCTTGCGAAGAGTTGCGCTTCGAGAGGGACAAGCAAGTCTACTCAAGCAGTGAAACGGAGCAATTTTACCTTCATCTCACGATATATATCCAACAGGACACAAGTTCCCTTCACGATTGCAGTGGGGGAGAATATGAGGAGACTCGGGAGGGGAGGATGGGAGCTCGGGAGGCGCACGCAAGAGGAGGTGGTGGAAAAGAGCAGAAAAGGAAAAGGTTGCAGAGGAAAGCAGAAGCAGCGACTCCAGCGGCTGGCAGCAGTGGAAAGAGGAAGGTGGTGTGAGAGTGAAGAATCCCTGCGTGGGTTGGCTGATGATGGTCATAATGATGATGAAACGAGGGGTGGTGGTGGTGGTGGAGGTGGGAACCTCTCCTTTATCCCACGCTTTTACTATGTCCATAGGACTAAATCATGTGGGAAAGGTGGTGTTGAGCTGCTTTGCTTCTTTCCCTCTTTTTGGACTCTCTGACAGTGCCATTTCTTTGGTCTCGAGATCGTCTTCGTTTCTTGCGGCCTATCAGTGACTGTAGTTTCAAGACCCAGAAGCTTGACTTCCCATCGAGTCGAGTCAAACCTGGCACGAACTTTAAGATCGAAACATTGGTGCATGATTGCGGATACTACTGATGTGTGTGTGAAACATAGCTAAATTAAAAGCCTAAAGCGCATTCACGTCTTATATATCATCGCCTGAAGCCGATTCAGCAAAGTTAATTGAATGGTGTAATGTACACAGGATTGGGTCAGTGTAGTTAGTGGGACCCGTTGTCCCTCTAAATGATCCGAATCTGACACATCCAACTTGATCCACTCCAGATGACAATTACATTCCACCTGATTCATTTGATATAATGTTTGGATCGATCGGATCCATTCTTTATGCCCAAACAAACCCGATTCGCATGCGGTGGCAATCCGTGCGGGTAAACCCATAAGGGTCCAGTCCAAACCTACTAGCCCCGTTTGTATTAGCGTCTCTCCGAAGCCATTCCGCATTCTCCCGCCATGAGAACAGATCAAGCAAGCCCCACGCCGTCACCTCTTCCCCCGAGCAAGCTACGGAAGCTCCTCCTCCCCGTTCTCCCCATCTCTTCCTCTCATCCGGCTGCCTTCTTCACTCCTACGTCGACGTCGTCTTCGGTCCCCTAAACACCCACGTCGGGGCTCGCTCCTTCCGACCTACCTCCTCTTTAGCTCCGTATTCCTCACCCCACCACCCCGGGCTGCATACAATTTATCTTTCCTCCTCGCCTCCGACAGTCTCCTGGTGCTGGGCTTGATCCAGCCAGAGCAGGCCACGGTGTACGCAATCAATTTTGGGCTCGAGACCCGGGTGTCCGTTTCCATTGTAATGATCCTTATGTATTGGAGCTTTGGGTCAGTCCACGAAGCGTATATGGTGCCTGAAGCGAGAGCTGTTCTCAGAGAACTTGTTGCAGCGGTTGGCATGGGCATATGATGATATCGACCACGCTAGCGAGTTGTTCGACCAAATGCTGCAGAAGGATGCTATATCATGGAGTGGCAGATGATGTGTTGGTAAGAACTGACTATTTATGGATGCAATTAACAAATTTTATACTTGAAACAATTTTAATTTTGTTCAATAAAGGTGTCTTGTCATCATGCATATGCTTGGGCAGCCTTCAACTTAATTGGGCAGTTACCTGGGTTATTTCATGCAGTAGATCTTGTTAGAGAATGTTCAACTTCTACATTGTGTTTCTTTTTTTTTTTTTTCAGTATTTTCTGATGATTAGGTTGGTCTCTAAGCGAGGCTAACCTGTGAAGTGATTCATCCTCGGACTAGCATTATTTTATTTGTAAACAATTCTGACATACATCTTAGCAGCTACAATTTGACTGGGACTGCCACCAGTCAGAGGAGCTAAATTATACTCTTTCCCATTTCCAGAGTTCCACATCCAAACTAGTTATCGGGCAACAAATCATCATATTTTGTTGACTTAGTTTTTGAAATTAGAGAATTCTACGAGCTCATCAAACCTGATTCAATATCCTTAGTATAAATTTACTAAACCTGATTTAATATCTTTGTTATCCTATATATGCTGTGCGATTGAAGTTTTTGAGACAATGCCTTCAATTGTCATATCTTCCTTTGCCCAGCCATCAATTTTCCTGATCATCATCATGCATGCAAACTTTAGAAGAAACATGAATAGTTTTGATTTAATGTTTAATATGGCCACCTGGATGTTCACTTAGATTTTTACGCCATTTATACGAGGGTCGGAGGCAATGGAGATGTTCTGCGAAGGCTGGCTTTCGGGTGCTGGACCAGATGAATTTATACTTACCACTGTACCAACAGCATGTGCTAATGTGGCACTGGATCAAGCAAGATGGATCAGCATGTATATAAAATAGTGTTCGGTAGAACGAGAGACTGGTTGTTGGTTTCATTGATATGTATGCAAAGTGTGGAGAGATAAGGCTCTGCATGGAGCATACTAAACTTTTAACACTGATCGAAATGCACTACCCGGCCTTGGAATCTCGTGCCTAGTGGCTTTTCTATTCAAGGAACATCTGATGATGCATTTAAGGTCTTTGAAAGAATGAAGGCAGAAATTGTCGATCTAGATAAATTGTTTGACTTTGCTTAATGCTTGTAGCTATTGGAAGACTGGTGGACCAAGGAAAATCTTGTTTTAATCCAATAAGGAATGTTTACACGGTAAATGTTGTCAAGCATGGTGTGATGTTAAAAGAAGCAGAGGAGATGATTTTCAGCAATGGTAATGTCTCCAGAATTTTCCATATGTAGGTAGGTTTCCACTGCTTGATGCTTTTTTCAGATACATGGAGATATCAAGATGTGATATCGGATCGATAAGGTCAACAAGTGGAGCCTCCACATGTGGGTTATATTTTTTATTGGCAATCATGTTTTTGGGATCCCGGAGATAGAATGATGCAAGATATGTCAGAACGAGCATCAAAATTGGTGGTGGAAGAAAGTGATGCCACTCCAAATTGATGGTATGTTTCATCAGTTAGTCATGGGAAATCGATCTCGCCACAAACTAAACGCATCTATTCATCATTGTATGAGATGCTTATCAAAGTTTAGCTTGCTGGCTATGCGCCAGAAGTTGGAGAGGTGCTGTTTGACTCCTATCAATTGGACAAAGAGACTGTTCTGTGTATACACAGTAATATATTAGCCAATGCCTTTGGGTTGATAAACACAAAACCAGGATGCCAATAGCAGTCATGAAAAATCTGACAGTTTGCGGTGACTGCCATCATGCTAGAAAGTTTATCTCCAAGATCCACGATCGAGAGACAATATAGTTGAGGACAGGATCACGTTTCATCGATTCAAAGCAGATTCTGTTCCTGCAACTTGCAAGAATCACTGGTAAACGATTGAATTTGTGCCAACAAGGAGAATCTATTAGATGACTACAACTATTCTTTCTCGTCTTCATGTGGTAAAGTTGCCTACAGCTATTCTCTATATTTAATAGGATTGCTCGATGCCATACTAATATCATTTAGCTCTGCTGCTGAAAATTGTGCCTAGTTGCCTTTTTTACTGACTATTTGTGCAATAATTCTCGGGAACTAACCTTTTTTCAATAAATCATATGAGCTAACTGTATTCCATTATCACGTGCACTTAAATACTAAGTAAGTGTAGCCATTAGCAGAATATAAATAAATGAAATCTTTATCTTGGTTTGTGGGTAATTACTAGGAAGTATGTCTTCACTTTGACATGCATACTAGTTATTTGGCGCAAGTCCAAAAGTCTAAAGCGAGATATGCTCTAGAAGAACATTAGTGTTGTGTCAGCCACTTTGTATAACATTAGTGTTATAGAAGAACAGTAATGTGTCAGTGTGGACTTAAGCGTAAATGGAAACCCTGATAGAATTTCCCAGCCGGCAATCTTCAACGACACAATTGCTGAACACCTAGCAATATTGTAAACACTTGTGGTTTATATTCCATGTAAGAGAACTAATGGTGTATCAAGTGGACATCCATTGGAAGATCTGATGCAGTAAACCTAAACTGTGGACCATTTGATATATATATATATATACAAGTAAGAGTATGGGACATAACATAGTAAAGTCACATATGGATTATTCTTGGATTGTGCTTTGGATAAACATGGAGTAGAAGCAAAGTAGATCAAGTAGGATGCATCAAATCTTAAGCATAAGATTCTATAAAGAAATTAAAATATAAGATGTTTCCCACATGACAATACAAACAATAGCTAGCTGGCATATTTTGTTTTCCTCTGAGTACTGATAGATGATTAATTATGGAAGTTATGATCGATAACAAACTCACTATGACAATCCATTGTATCTCATCGAATTTTCTTCTCCAGTGAATCGCATGCAAGTCTTCAACCTGGTAGAACATCAAGGATCAAGTCACATCTTCTTCATATTTGAGATATCGAGTGAAAGAGAACAGATTTCTGTACCTGCTGTGATAGGAACAACGGGGCGAAGCTTTCGTACCATTGCACCCGGAGTAGGACAAACCGAAAAAGAAGTGCCGTGTGACCTGTCCGCAGGTTTCGCCAAGGATTGTTCTTAAAAAGTAAACGAGAACAACACGTTTCCTTGTGATGTTTCTGTTGTATTATATGTTCATCGAATGGTGGTGGTGGTGGTGGTGGTGGTGGTGGTGGTTAAAGTAAAGATTGGATTTGTGACAATCTTTTACACAAAGGTACTGCTGCAGGATTTGCAGAATGATGCCTCTGCAATGACCATAGTAGATGAAAGAAAGGTCGTCGTCATTGGGAACTTAGCCGAAAACATTGTTAAACCTACCCCCCCCCCACCCCCTAACGACCAGCCACCACCGTGGTGGAGAATTACTTTTATTTGTAGCAGCATAAACTAAAGGGGTGTTTATTAATTATGCAAGAGGATATGTGAATTAATTCTTTTAGGTTCCTCCTCCTGGCTGTCGGTCTGGGAAAGTAATGTAAATAATGCCAAGGCAGAATCGGCCGTGGCGTAATCAACATCACATGAACAAAAAAAAAAAGAAAAAAAAAAAGGGCCATGACAACCTATGCTCGGTGGTGGAAGCCACATTTGTTTAGTACTTTTTATCCGGTCCAACTTCTCCAAACATCCACATCCATCATCCGACTGCAACCAAGACAAGGCCGAAATGCTCTGAGGACACGATCTTGCACAATGAAAGGAAAGGATTAAACAAGTGGGACAACCACCATTCTTCCTTCATTAGCCAAGCACAAGAAAGAGAAGGGGGTCAACCAACCCTCATTACCTCGACAATTCTAATCCTCATTATTTTTTTTATTTTTTATTTTTTTATTTCAGGATGGATTAGGAGTTCGTCAGCTTCTACTATGACAACTGTTAACTAAGTAAGTGCATTATTGCTTTATTAATAGGTCTTATAATTTTTTTTATTTTTTTTATAAAAAAAAAAAAAAACTGTGGACAAAATCCATGAGACGGCTTCTGACTCCCACCATTCCGTGGAGCTCCTGGTGGAGTCACCGAGGTGGAGTGGGCCTCGCGGATCCGGCGAAGCAGGAAGCCACCGCGAAAAGGACTAGACCAGCAGCAATAATGGCCCTCACCGACCAGACCACAACCAGACACGAGGATCCCAAGGCTTTCCTTCCCACATGCAGCCCCCACGGCGCTGCAAAAAGGGGTGGAATAGAATCCCCCCCCCACCCCCGGGCAGGCCCAGCGCCGTGCGGGTGCGAGGGAGCGGGCCCCGGCCGCCGAAGGCCTACCGGAGATGTAGTGGGTCCGGCGACGTGGTCGCGCCGAGGCCGAGCACATGGGCGGTAGGTTCGAGGCATCATGTGACGGCATGTTCTCTCGCTGCTGCCGTTGCTGTTGCTGTTGCCGTTGCTGCTACGGGCCTCGACCCGTCTCCTTCGGCTTTATTCTGGCTGCGCAGCGCCCCCTGAGACATCATGTGGGCGGGCGGCTTTCGTGGCCTCTGCGGTGCATGTGGAAGGGCGGGGATTGGGTAGGCGTCGAGGATGGTACGCGGCGTGAACTGTAGCAGGGGAAGCGAGGAGGGTTCCCGGGTTTGGTACCGCGACCGGGACAAAGGTGTTCGACCGGCTTACTTTTGGGATCATGTGGGAGATGTCATAGCGGTCACATGGTGTGATTGAGAGCGGAAAGTAGGAGGAAGAGGAGGAGCACTACAAGTGGTGACAGAGGATGTCACGGTAGAACGGGGGCCCCTCTCTCTCTCTCACATAGCATTCATTCTTCCTGAATGAATGAATGAACATCCACTGTGCCCCGAAAAATACTCGTTAATATGATGCTAAAACAGTGAAGGCAGCATAATGTTTTTTTGTCCTTGGAAATCCACTGTAAACCTTCTCTGCTTTCTTGTCTCGATTTGGACCCCCGTGTAATCTTCAGACCTAACACCAACAGGAGTGAAAGCCAAGCACCGGCAACCACCAGCTGAGCCAAGCCAAGCCACGCCCCCTCTCTCTCTCTCCCCAGCAAAAGCCGAGACAAACCACATTAATCTGCCGCAACATGCTCCCCGCAGAAACTATTCACACAAACCCCAGAAAACAATTGCAATCAACCCTCTCTCTCTCTCTCTCTCTCTCCCTCTCTCTCCTCGCTGGCATTTGACATTTCCTTCGAGAATTAGACCCCCAACATTCTTAAATGTTATGTTCCATCTCTCTCTCTCTCTCTCTCTCTCTCTCTCTTCAACATATATATACATATATAGATATATATAGTGCTCATCTCTCTCCCTGCTCCTCAACAACACACCTACCGTCCCATGGACAAGAAGCACGACCACCGCGCGATGTTCTCGTCCGAGCGCGGCCACGACGGCCTCGTGGAGAGGAGCAGGCGGATAAAGATGGCGGCCGAGATGGGCCTTGCCCGGTCCTCCCGTGGCCGCCACTGGAGCCGAGCCCTCCACCGCCGCCTCCTCCGGAGGAAAGGAGCGACGAGCGGCGGCTCATGCGGGTGCAAGGACGAGGCGTTGACCTCCTCCAAGGCGGTCGAGGAGCTTGGGGTGGGAGAGAACGAGGGCGACGCGGTGGAGGTCGACGCCCGGGTTCACGCTCTGCAGAGGCTGGTCCCCGGCGGCGAGGAGCTGAGCGTGGAGCGGCTGTTCGAGGAGACGGCCGACTACATCGAGGCGCTGCAGGGGCAGGTGAGTGCCATGAGGGCGCTTGCGTGCTTGCTTGATGAGTTGGAGCGGGACAAGAGGGTGATGGGTGGGTGATGCATGCATGGTTATCTCGGATATGTATCTTTGGATTGTCCTCTCTCTTTTTTGTTTTTTGTTTTTCTTCTTCTTCTTCTTCTTCTTCTTCTTCTTCTTCTTCTTCTTCTTCTTTTCCCTTTTTCTTTTTTATGATGTAACAACACTGAAGAGAGATTTGGAGAAAAAAATAATTCTTAGTTTTTCCTTGCCACTTTATGTTAATTTCTTGGGTTATGACTTTTGCCATATAACAATCTCAAATTTAGCATTATCATTCTGATGCTTAATAAATGAGTGAGATGTAGATCTGACCTCTTTTATCTTCAAGTGGATGATTTGTGAAGGAGTATTAGGAGGTCAAAACAAAACAACACTGCCCTCTTCCACCCGTTTAGGATTCATGGCATGGCATGGCATGGCATGCTCTTAGTAGGAATGACATGATCAATATCAACGGAATGAACAGTGTAGAACAACACACCAAGATTTGCCTCCTCCTTAACCAAACAACAAATGTGAGTGTGATTATTGGCAAAGTGTCTTCTCTCGATGATCCATTTCTCCATTTTCTATTATTGTTTTGGGATGAATCAATTTCTTCTTCTTCTTCTTCTTCTTCTTCTTCTTTTTATATAATTTTTATTCAAGCTATACAAATTTGTTTCAAGTATATGGTTTCTTCACATAAAACGCGCAATTAATGATAGCTCAGAACACAGATGGATTCAATTAAGCAAGATAATAATAATAGCATCATCGTTGATACAGTACGTATAAATACACATTCAAGTAAGACGAGAATACAGCATGAAATGTTGTGTCCCCAATTCCATTTTAGCTACCAAATTAAACCACGTGTCGTGTATTTGTACCCAAATACGCGGCGTGGGTCGGTAATGCGGGATCGAACCATCGTTATAACCGACTCCTCCCTCCATCTCTCTCTCTCTCTTCTCCTCTCCTCTCCTCTCTTCCTCTCATCGCAAGAAACCCCAATGCCCGACGCCTCTCTGTGCCCCCTCCTCCTCTTCCCTCTCATCGCAAGAAACCCCCGGCATAATGGTATGTTTGAAAGACTTCCATTCTGTCTTCTTTGTTATCTCTCTTGATGTTCTTTAGTGTTTGTTCATTGGGAGGAAGATCTCGCCGTTGATGTTAACGAAGTTGTGGTTGCGGAAGCCGTGATTTAAGCGCGGAGGAGGTCGGAACCTGGGGGGAGGCGACGATGCAGAACACCAGCAGGCGGCGGGGATACCTTTTCTCTATCGTCGCTGTGGTCGGCGTTACCGGGCTTGTGATTCGTGGGCCGGATGTGGTTTATTTCTCCCTCGGCCCTTGGTTTCTGAGTCCGATCCGTGTGGATAAGTGTGCCGGCCAGGAAGCGTGGTGGGGGCGAAGAGGTTCTTGGATTTCTTGGAGTTTGAAGCAGAAAATGCTGCAAGATCATCGAAAGACGGTCAGGGTTTCTTCATGTGAGTGCCGTTTCCGATAATTTCTTTCTCTGGTTGAAGTTGGTTGTTGCGGTAAGTGGGCATGAAATGCTATAAATTGATGATAGGGTTCTGTTGTCATATTTAGTGGTAATTCTAGTGGATTTCTATAGCTATCTTTGAAATGAAAATAACCTTAAAAGTAAAAAGGTGTAGTTCCTTGCATTCAGAACTGGTCCAAGAGTTTTAATCCAATGTGCTCCATCTTCGTTGTCGTAATGTGATAGTCAAGTTACAAGCCAAGTATGCGTGATCTGCAATCAAGCACTTGCATGAATTTTGTATGGCAGCTACTTGTCTGCATTTTTTCTCTTTTCCTTGCTGCTTTCTGTTTGCCATACTTGGGGGGTTAATTTGGATTTTCTTACATTTGAATGGATTCTTTGGTAATAAATTCTTGTTGACTAGTTTCTCGTATTCTGATTTATTAGTCCAATTCATGAAAATGAAGTGATCCTGGTTTTTATAGCATTCCTACATGTCCTTGGGATGGTCCCATGCTGTTGTTCTCCATGGAGTAGCAATGAAGTCTTTGCACTAAAAGGTGTAACCATAGGCTATTACCTACCTCTATGCCACACGCAAAACCCACTGCTGGACAACTGAATTTTCACACGTGATTTGGATGGAACTTGTTATTTCCAACTTTCAATTCATGAAGAAAAGGCTTATGTAAGTACGCATGTAATTCTTTTAAGTATCTATACACATGCAAATATGTCAATGTCCATGTTAATTTGTGTATTCTTTATATAAAAGAGTTGAATTGCCTGTGTGAAACAATTATATGACTAGCATTGTTAGGAATATCAAATAGCTCTGCGAGGTCAAGAATTAAAAGCTGATATTTGGGAATCGAGGCAAATTCTTGATATTTCTTTAGATTTGCAAATGATGATGTAAGCAAATGATTTGCCAATCATCATGCCGCACAATTTTTTTGGATATTGACTGTTTCTCAAATACGATATGCTCGGCCATATTACACCTTCTGCAGCTGTTTCTGACATATTTATCACTTTTCAGAGATATAATTCAATGAGAATATAACTTTGATGCAGTTACAGATGCATTTGCAAAGTTGAAACAAGTGATATGTAGCGGCAGTAACAGCTGGCTGGATATTGCAGATACTTTTGGTTTGTCTGACTCATTGCAATTGATTATTATTTTTCAGAATTCACCAGCACTGCACTTTTCCAGGATATATGGAGATGCCAATAGATATAAAATTTAGGAGGTTATTGGGAAAAGCAATTTACTATGGAGTTATTTGTTTGGCAGTTGATAGTTGATACTCTTACTGGAAAGACTGTGATGATTGAGAAGATATAAATTAAAGTGGTTATTCGAAAAAGGAAGTTACGGAGTTGTTTAGTCAGCATTTGACGCTAGATGAAAGAAAGTTACGACGAAGAAGATATGTGAGATCAAGCTTCTCTGACTTGTGAGACATCCGGATACTCTAAAGATCAAGAACAATCATGTTGCCTCCATCAAGAAGGGGATTTAAAAATATTTTTGAGCTCATGGAGACAGATCTTCACCAAGTTTATCAAGGCTAATGATGCTGACAAGAGAAAATATTCCTTCTTTTACCTATACCAATGGCCGCACACATTAAAGTATATCTATAAAGGTCAGATCATATTTACCGGTGATATGTTGCTAGGATCATGTGATTTAAACCAGCCATTAGCTTTAGTTTTTCTCTGACTAAGGAAAATTATAATTTTTTTTAATGTATATTGCTCACTGCTTTTTGACTAACTTGTTGTGGTTGCAACTGATTTTCTTAAAACTAGAGAAGTTGGTCGACAATTTGGTATTAGAACTCATAACATCTTGGAGTTTGGATGGTTCTCTTCTTTAAGTTCCCATCTTGGATTGGTTAGAAACTGAATTCGTGATCTGCATCCGCCCGCTTGAATAGGTCATTTACTAGGTCTTCTTTTTTGGTTTTTAGGAAACAAATATTATTGCAGCTTTGTTGTTTAAATTTCCTGTCTTATCCGAGTAAACCTTTTGATGCTTCCTCTGATCTTCAACAAGAGCTTGAAAAGCATTGTGTTATTCACATTGTGTCATTCACTTTCCAAGGAAGTAACAACCCATGCCATTCGCTGACGTTCCTAAATGCTGATCCTTTTTTTGTACTGGAACTCATGGAGAACTCGTTGGCCTTTTGATCCCAAAGGATGGGTAATTGGCTGAAGAGGTTATGTTAAATCGGGTCTGTTTTTATTTTGTTTTTTGGTTCTTAATTTTTTGTGGAAATTTTGAAGAGATACGGATTTGTTGCTTTTCAATATCTGTTACGGTCTATAATTACTATTCACGTGGTAGTCTCTCCATACTTGAAGTGTTCTTTACCTTTATGTTTTTTTATTCATGCTTTAAAGGGCCTATTACTCCTGCTTATATTATGCAGCGTGATTGATCAGTTCAGAAGACAATTTGCTGCTCACCATGAGGAGGATGGTAGCAGGAGAGGACCCAACGATCACAATAGACAAGAAGAAACATGGTATTCTCCTTTGGTAATATTTTCCCTCTTGGTTTAATTGTGATCGTTTATCCTCCTTTGTTTTTTTACATATGTTTGACCTTTTTTTTTTATAAGATCGATGTATGTTTGACATACTGATATGCTCATCCATTTAAAGATTTTATTTTTTCTTTATTGTTGCAGATATTTTCGGTGAAATGGGTATGATAAGCTGTTTACCAATATTATCTGTGCCTTTTTAAAAGTAGCCGATGTTCGTATTCAATGCTTTGTGCAGTGAGTTCAGCGTAAATTTCATTATTGTCACGGAATTTAGTTCTCCAATGACTAATGATGTTATTTCCTTTTCATTCGTAAATGATTGAAATCCTTTTCATTCGTAAAATGACTAATGATGTCGACCGTCTTCGGATTCCAATTCAGCGTATATTATGTTTTGCTGCGTGTGAGTCTAAATTCTAAGCATGCTGTTACGAGAGGACGAGAGGCACGGCGGGATAGCTCAGGCAGAGAGACAGAGAGAGAGAGAGAGAGAGAGAGAGATTCTGCGTCCAACGAAGCGCCGAGCGGAATCAGATGTCAAATCTTGCGAAGGTCAGGAAGGTCGAGAAATGAAAAAGCAGTGTTGATGGCACACCTGCCACTAATGCTGCTTGCTACGTAGCATCTTTTGATCAAAGTATAATTTCATATTCCAAGATGAAAAATAAAAATAAAAAGAAGCAGGCATTTTTACCTCGCCGTCCACCAGATGGGAGGCAGTGAAGGGGGAGGGACAACGCTACTAGTGTTAAACAAGTGAGATGGTTTATTTTTCAATGCAAAAACACCAGTGTTGATGGGAAGGATATACAGCCTTTGGATTTGGTTACAATCATCATCATCTCAAGTAAGTGAAATAAAATAAAATAAAATAAAAACTAACTAACTAATCGGATAAATTATTCACAAGTATGGTTACCCTTTTTGAGGAAGAATCTCCAAGTTTACAGCAACCAATATACTATAGTGAGGATCTCAACAACAAAACTGCTGGTGCTGGTGCTGCTACTGCTGCCGCTCCCTAGTGCCGAAATTTCTGTGCAATAATGGGACGGACATCTTCGGCACCGACCAGCGTCTCAAGGAAGGGGAGTATTTGAACCAAAGCATGGTCCGATGGGTCATCAAACCAACTCTCAATTGGTATGCCGTTGTTAACATGCAAATGGAAAACCTGAAAACAAGGGGAGAGAAAAAAGGGGAACCAATCACCCCTTTGTTAAAAATATATATGTGATTTTATCCTCTACTGTGAAAAGAACCAGCAAAAAAACTGAAATCTTAAATGCACAACCTAAATCTACCTGTGGAGAATTGTCAATTATTGCGACTTTTGCAAGGTCAATCCCCAAAATACCAAGGTCCTTGGTGCAGCTACCATCTGAGAATATGCACGATTCCCGATACATACGCTTAGAAATTATCTTGTGGTCTGGATCCAGCATGTCAAGTAACTGCGCAGCATATACGCTTTGACTAGCCGTAAAAATAACAATTTCAAACATTTGAGCGACTCTCTCAAGGAACATTTGTAGAAAAGGCCTCCGTCTTACATATACAGTATGAGTTTGCACGTCTAAGATAATAGGAAAGGTGAAATCAGCATCATCACAAGGATCGAGTGTAGAGTGGACAAGAGTTTCTGCAGACACACACAGACGGGGATTAGTTTTAAAACGTTCACAGGAAAATAAATAAAATCAGGTAAATAAATATTAAAAAAAAAGTTCTAATGATAATGGGCACAAGGGAAGGAAACAAAAATAACATCAATATAAAATCTCCAAAGAGAAAAAAAAATGCAACAGATGTTGACTAAACTTACCATCTAAATCAAGCACAAGAGTTATGGGCTTCCTTTGTTGTGTTTCCTTCGGCGATAGAGCACGACAACTAGATGAAACTGCCTGAGGGAAATCAGGTGAGGTTCTGGAAAGTAACTGTTGATTAAACCACTCTGATACTTGCAAATCATCAGACGGGCAATTTACGTCAAACTCTTGATGAGTAGCTAAGTAGAAGCATGCATCATTGGAGTTTGTCATGGTTCCTTGATTTGAATCACTATCAAGAACATCACTGGTTTCCATCGTCCTCTCAAGGAATGGCGGCATCATGCATTTCTCTGCCGCATCAATCAGTATGTCACAATTACTATACTCATAATGAGTACAAAACACATCCGAAAGATCTATGCTACCATCAAAAGGTAACCAAGAAACACTCTCTGAGGGGAATTTCAATAATGTGCAAGCTTGATAATCTGTGAAGCCACGGTTTTCATCCTCTCCTTCATCCGCAACCAGATTAGGCAAATTAGCACTTCCATGATTAACTGAAAATAAGGGAAAATTGGTGTTTATTGCATTAACTCAGAAAAGGGAATTTACTACTTATGTCGAGAAAAGATTCATATATCGTGCCTAATTTTTTATCAGTACATCATGTGTTATATTAAACTAAAAGGCAAGGCAAATAGAATAATTTTCAAGGACTAGTACCTTCGTCAATGATATTAGTTGGCTTCAAAAGAGAATCGCCATGCTCAACTTTGGTTGAGAATATTGTTTCTAACTCGTGTGGTATAGTGGCTGACGGTGAACCCTGCAGCAGCAAGCGAAATAGTCACAGGAAAATATTAAAACAAATTAATCTACAAATACATGACAATTGGAAACAAGCATTTCAACCAGAAATTTAAATATTAACATAAAACAAACATAGCCATTCAACATCATAACTTCAATGACCAAATACCGAAACAATTATGCCAACAGTGAACAATCCCCATGAGCCCTCATAGAAGTCCACATGCAACTGTCGTCTACCTGACAGCACCGGACAAGAGCCATTTGACCCACTCTTCATCCTTAAAATTTGACAATAACTGCACCTGCATCACTTAAACCTATGACAAGTATATGATCTCACCATATATACATGAAAATTCCAAAGTAATACCTTAACGACATTATTATATTTTAACGCACAATATTTATGAGAAGCTTGCATGTTTCCCATATCTTATTCTTCTTTGTTTCTCATGTATAGCTGAAGTGTATATCTTTGACAACTATGATCCTACATCATTATGTAATAAATACAATCTTCAAACCGTTCATCTCCTAATCCATGTCTACCTACCACAGAAACATTAAACATAGCAAATTGCCATTTAGTTTTACTATTATTAAACATAAACAAATGAATATGTCCAGCAAGATCTTCCTGGAAACAGGAAACATTTGCCGGTACCACATTTCCTACTCAGCTTGATCAGCATGAGGTCCATTTAATAGCTAGGAATTGATTATATTGAAAATTAGGGCCGGTTTGATAATTACCTGGTGGGTTGGGTGGGAAAATCCCTAAAATTGCGACAAATTAGATAACTATGGATCTTTCTCCGGTGCCTCAAAAGGGAAAAAGAGACAGGAAGGGTGTAGCTTTATCGTTAGACCTCCTAATGGCTCTCTGTTATTTGCAGGCATTTCACTAGGGAAATTCTAACATGGGCTGTAAACAATGAGGCCCAAAATGTTTGTGTTGAAAATGAATAGAGGAATCTTGTCATTTTGTATTTTTATGTTAAATACTTCTATTGACAACAGGACTACATAATTCTGAGAGAAGCTAACTGGTGGTTGATTGGCTGGCTGATCATGGGATGATGTTTGGGTCTTTATTTTTGGTCTTACTCAGTCTAGCATGAGTTAGCCTTAACTGAATAACTTTATTTTATAAACGTAAAAATAAGAACATAAGAACATAGCTTATTCAGACACCTATATTAAATTCCAAGAAATTTCAATGTTTTCTGAAATTGAAACCCCTATCCAAGAAAACCCATCCCCATCAATGGTCACGTCCATATGTCACCTATTAGTGGTTTCCAGGATATTTCATTAGCACCCTTGAAGGTTAAAAGTTAAAACTAATGAAAAATTTGGATTTATCCTTAGAAGAAGGATATGTGATTATGATATTCCTCCAAACTTTAAAAATATCATAATTCATAAATATCCTTCTCAGGGGTATTTATAAAAGAATTTGACTCAAAAAATTATAATGTGCCACTGAACCCTTGTATATAATGACAGTAAGTGCAACATTAGAAAAATCTAAAAATAGGGTCTTCTGCATGGGCACACACAGTTCTGCCTCTGATTTGTTGCACTATAACACTTCATCGTATTTTCCCTATTGAACAACTAACCTAATCACCTCATGCTTGTGCTCTATTTGCTCAAACAAAAATATAACCATTCGATCATTCCAATCTCGTCCTTTTGTCCCAGTGATTTAAAAAGCGCTAGGCGTCAAAAGACGCCAAGGTCCAAAAACGACCAAGGTGCCAGGCGCTCGTCCGAACAAAGCAAAACACTAAAATATAAAAATATATAATATAATTAATAAATATAATTATTTAAATAAAATATGATATTAAATTAAGAAAATCTTGTAAAATTACAATATCATATTAACAAAATTTCAAATAAATTTCATATTAACAATATCATATAAAAACAATAACAATAATTTCAATTAAATAAAAATTAATAGTATTAAAATTAAAATAATATATTATTAATCTAATAAATAAAAATACTGTTACTAGTATACAGTTAGTAGTATAATGTTAATATACTATTAACGGTATACGAAGTGAGAAGAGTGTGAGTAAGAGGAAGATCGAGACTGCTGACTGAAAGCAACGATAGTGGCAGCAGTAGCAGCGAGCAGTGGCAACGGGAGTGACGACAGTGGCAGTGGTAGCAGCGAGGAACGGGAATGGGAGCGGCGAGCGACGACAGTGGCAGCAGGAACGGGAGCGACGACAGTGGCAGCGACAGCAGGAGCGGCGACGGTGGCATCGACAGCGGTAGAAGTGAGCAGCAGGAGTGACGAGCGACGATAGTGACAGCGAGAGTGGCAAGTGGCAACAATGGCAACGACAGCGGTAGTAGCGAGCAAGGTTAGGGTTGGTAAGTCATAAGAGGAAGGCTGATATCGATGCTTTAGTTGGTTCGATTGAACCAACTAAAGCACCAGAGACCGAACCAAACTTAAAACGTTGGTTCGATCGCCTAGTTTAACTTGAGCGCTCGCCCGAAGTGCCCGACGCCTAGGCTCGAGCGAGCACCCATGCCTAGGCTCGGGCGACCCCTCTTTGAAGTGCGCCGCCTAGAAATGAAACGAGGCGCTCGGGCGAGCTCGGGCCTCGCCTCGCCCGAGCGCCTAGGCACTATAGAAATCACTGTTTTGTCCAAATGGAAAGGAAGGCACTTTTAAAGGTTATTTTACCAAATAGCTTAACATATTATTTTCTTTATTGTGGTCATTGTCTCCCATTTTTATTGATTTTTCAAGTCTAAGAATGTCATAGAGCAATAATAGTGGCGAATAAAAACAAATTACCTAGTAGTACTAAACATCATAATATAATGACTTGACTCTCATTCTCATTTAAGGCTAATGTAGGAACTATCTATAATACAAAATTAGTTGACAGCCAGAAGTAATAAAAACCAGAGGCCAAATCCAAGAGGCAGGTGCATTTTACAAGAAAACTATAATAAAAATCTTGGCATCTAATAAATTAAAAACAAATAACAAACAAGAAAATGGTGTCGCAACCATACAGTTGTACACACAATGTCTAGAAAAGAAAGTAGGTACCTGTCTTCCTACAGGTAAAAGATCGGGTGACAATAAGTTCCACAGTTTAGTAGAGGTTTCATTAAATCCAGTTACCACAGCATTGCTTCCTGATTCTTCAGTATCAGAAGGAACTGTGCTTAAAAGGTATCCCGAAGGAACTACGCTTGAGAGGCACCCTGTAATATTAAATTTTAACATAAAACAAGCTTAGCTAGCACATATATATCTATGGAACGATGTCCTTTAAAATAATAAAGGAAATAAAATAGTTGTTGGCTATCAGACAAATAATAATCTTCGATGTAAAAAAGATGGGCAATATGATATTTAACTTGTGTTTGTCTGCACAAACAGATTGATGAAAATGAGGTTAACAATGATGAAAATGAGGCAGATTATGTCCAATGGAAAAGTGCATCAGCAGATAGTATGTCCTAACATTAAGATTCCACAGTCGTGCCAGGGAAATTAGAGTGACCCCATATTCTACAGTGGCTCTTGGATTGTTACTTAAAGGTCAAATGATTTCAAGAGTAGAAACCTACAAAAACCGGGACTTTTCTTGAGAATAAATGACTTCATCATGGCCCTCGGATTTAAGTTTCACATGGGAAGTGACAAGATGAAGAAAAGGCTTGACAAGATTAGGCATGCAATAGCTCACCATCTTGATGAAATTGAATAGAAGTGTTCATCTCTGTCTTGCCTTGAGATGCCGAGCTTTGTGATGTCTTAATAAATTTATAACGAGCACGGGCACTGCATAATCTTACACGACCTTTGTTTGATTTTCTTTTCATTCTCAATGCTGCCATTTCAGCAAATAATATGTATTGAAGTTCACCTCGACAGGTACAAACTGCAAAACAGAACAATATGCAGTCTACTATTCAGCCTCAGAACGAAATATAAGTCATATAACTTGTGCAATAACACAATTTTCAGATATAAATAGGACAAACCAGGCACAAACATGTCAAACCTGGATAAATTTATACAAGAATTAACTGCTAGACAAGAAGGTGACATCATGAATTATTTCATTCCCTAAGGAGCAAATAGAAAATTTTGCGAAAAGCAAATCCTAAAAAATGAAAGGGCGAACAGAGAGAAACCATCACGAACGAAGAAAAACTATCGGATTTTCCATCTCGGCGAGATCATACATGTTCTGTCTCGCAACAAGTGAACTCCAAGCGAGCTTTAATTGAAAGAACAAGAAGACATCTATAGCCCGCAACAAGATGGCGCTAGAAACACACCAAAACCAAAACCCTCAGGAAAAATCCACAGACATAATCATCAGGTGTCTGAATTGAGACTAACAAGCATCAAAGATCGTCCTGAACATTACCAATTAAACTGCATAAGTTTAAAGAAAGAGCTTACCAAACCCTAACAAGAGAATAAACATCAACGAAAGCACAAAAGAAATATAGAAAGAATAAAATCAAATGAGAATCAACCAAAAACCCACACAGAGTAGCAATTTTGAAATCTTTTATCCCTCCAGCAAATTCAAGAAAATCAAAAGAAAAGAAAGAAAAAAACACTCAAACAAACTTCAGCTAATCAGCATACAGGAATTACTAGAAACCACATATCAAATCCCCGAGACAAAGTAAACAAGAACCGCCCGACAAAACCGCGAGGAAGCCAAAGAATCCACCCAAGAATCGCTCGAAGCACGCCCCCCCCCTTTGCCCCCTCTCAAAACCGAGAAGAGAGGGGGGGGGGGGGGAGAGAGAAAAGAGGCGAAGCGAGGCGAACGAAGAGAGAGAAATCTTGACCTCTGGTTTCCCTCGCGCATAAAGAGAAGGGCCGACCGACCCCGGGATCGCCGACGGACGGCCCTGATGCGGCGTGCTCTGCTTCTCCTGACCATTAGATTCGCGACACGTCGTTGCTGCGCTCCGAGTCAGCAGGAGGTCGCTTGGCACGTGGGTGCGCTTCACGGATTAAGAGGCCTCCGCCGCCTCGCGCTCGCAATCCAGTGCACGCTTTCCCCTAAGAAAAACGATAGACAATGCCGCACAGATAACGAAACGTGTTTCTTGGACACGTGTCGACGGGGGTAAACGAATTCGAAGCGATGGTATTCGCAGAGACTGGAGGGAGAACAAGGCAGGTTGATAAGTTCACTCCGCTTTGTGGTTTTTCTTCCATCGGGCTACGCCTATTCCGCGAGGGAAGAAGGATCGAGTCCGACCGAGAAAAGAAGGGGCCATCACGAGATCCGCAGTTGACCATCGACGGCACCTGACGTGCACGTGCTATTTCTTCTTCGTTTCGCTCTTCTCATTGTGCTCGGCAAAGAAAAGAAAGCCAAGTACAGAAAAAGAAACATATATTGCCACGGTGTTGTCTTGCTGCTACACTGCTATTACTCAGCAAAGACGACCGATGCTTGTCTTTAGTACGACATCGCAAAGTTGTGGTTGAGAAACGCACATATGTATGTCTTTTAATCAATTGAAAAAAGGTAAAAAGTATTTAAGTTATCACACAAGTGACTTGTTAGTAATGAGTAACCCAATGTTCATCAGCTCATTAATATCTCGGTTGAGGCCATTATCGAACTAAGATTAAGTGTCCTTCTAAATCAATATTTTTCATAAAAATTAAAATTAAACACTATATATATATATATATATATATATATGAGTTGAGGTTAAGGAAAAGGGTCGACACTAAGAGGGCACGGAAGAGCGTAGTGGATGTAAAGCTATATCCACTCCGTTGATTCCTCTTACGTCGAGGTCGCCACCGGCATCCACTATCGATTTTCCTTTAATATGCGAAGATCAACCTCCTTCTTACACCTATCTTATCTTTTTTACAAGATTAGAAGTCAACATTTATAAGCACACACTACTCCTAAATAGAATTCTAAACTTAGACTATAGGAGGGGATCTCTCAAGTGATTGCAATAAGGTTTTCTCACTTTTAAATACTTTGTGCTTGTGTTTTTTAACCAGGGATGAGAGGGGTATTTATAGGCCTCAAGTTGATTCAAACTTGGAGCCTAAAAACATCTCATCCCAGGTTTCCTAGGTACGGGCGGTACTATCGCTTGTGCTGGGTGGCACCACTAGCTACACTGACACTGCACTGGGCGGTACCACCGCCTAATAGGGGCGGTACCACCGCCCAAACTAGCGATACCATCACCTGACATAGTCTCGAAAACTGTACCATGACGATGCCACTTCTTGGGACACTGTTGGGCCTCTCATTGGGCCCAATTGGCCCCTAATTGGGTTGGCCCAAATCCAAACCCAATTATGTGTTAACTACGAAATCTAAGGCATACTTAAGCTAAACAAGTCCATAAGTCTATTTTTCTTCCGGTGAGCTTCCGGCAATCTTCCGACGAACTCCCGACGATCTCTCGGTAATGTTCCAGCGGACTCTCGGCAAGCTCCTGGACTTCACGATGATCTTCTTGGTGACTTCTGATGAGCTTCTTTGGCAAGCTCCGGGACTTCTCGTAGAACTTTCGACGAACATCCGGACTTCCGATGAACTCTCGAACTCCTAACAAAATTACATTCTTGACTCCAGGACTTCATTTTGCTCTATGCATTGCTATCATAGTTAATCCCGCATATGTAAAAACACACTTCGATCTAGACAATTAATACTAAGTAGGAATCATGCTGTCTAGCATGTCATTGGTCCCTCAACTCTTCGTTTGATTCTTTGGCTCATCGTCCTCTCTTGCGGCCTATTGCCCAATCGGCCATCTGACTTCGCAACTCCGATATCCTTGGCGCAATATCCACTTTCTTGGCCTAATGCCCGAATCCATGGCCCGAAGTCTTCTCTCGATACGTCGACCAATCCTCAGACTCGACGTCTAATCTTCTGACATGTTTTCCTCCGGCCCAACATGATTCTTCCTGCTTTAATTATCTCATCCTGATCGAAGCATCCTACATCATACAAAATGTAGATCAAATCAGAAACACTCATCAATTGGTTTCATTATCAAAATATGAGATTCAATAATCTCCCCCTTTTTGATGATGACAACCAATTGATAAGGAAGTTATTCTTAACTCCCGGAGTTTAAACAAACTCCCCCTATCAATATGCCATATTGATAGAAACTCTTAGATTCAAAAATTAAAGCTACATATTATCATAAACTTATGCATAACCTCATACTTCTACCCCTTTGTCATCAACAAAAAGAAGTGCAACTTTCAATGTGTTTAGACATAGGAGTTCGAATTGTTGCATAATAAATCTCAAGTTTAATCATCATGCAAGCTAGCAAAAATTTTGAATTTTGTAAGTTTGTAAATTTTGCTAGATGTGTATGTTTAACATTTTTTATTCTTGAGATTGGCAAGATAGCACTTTTATTTCTTTTGAGATAGCAACTCTTTGCTTCTCTTTAGATTACAAGCTAACAATTCTGGCAAGTTTTAGATCATATAAGCTAGAAATTTTTACGATATGCAAGTTAACAAATTTGCTTTTCTTTGCGATATGCAAGCTAGCATATTTTTGCATCTTCTTGAAATATACAAGCTAGCAAACTTAGTGATGTTCAAGATAGTAAGTTCTTTTTTTTCTTTTAAGAAGTGCACACTAGCAATTCTTTCTCCTTTTACTTCAATCTTCAAATCATGACAAGGATAAATAACAAAGATGAAAAATCAAGTCATGAATGTCAAAAGACCATATATCGTTTTTGATAAATTTCTTCTTTGGTAAATTGAAAGCATGATTGAAAAAGAAGACTAAAGTTATAATTCCAAGAATTCACAAGAAAAATCATGATTCATTTGACAAAGATATTATCGATTCATGCATTTGAATAAATATTTTTAATTTATCACTTCAACTCATACATAATTTCAAAATATAAAATCATCAAACATGATACATTCATTTATTTTCAAAACATTCATCATTATTTTCAACTCATTCAATTTGTCAAATCAATGCAATATCATGAGTATTGCATGATTTCATATCATCACGTGAAGGGATAACAAGAAAAATTGGTAATGAGATATACGAATCATGAAGACAAATTATGAATATTAAGAGACATATTA
>LVTN01000711.1:146125-156135 GCA_001649415.1 Musa itinerans | reverse complement strand
GGAGCCTCATCGAAGAAGGCTTCGCAAGTGGATGTAGGTCATTTGACCGAACCACTTTAAATTGGTGTGTTCCTTGAATGTGTGAGTGTTTACCTTTCTGAAACCGTTATTTACATAGCAGTAAGTTTTGGTTTTCATCTTCTCACTTTACTCGAGCTGCTTTCACCAAGTCATTCATTGTCGAATCGAAATCTCTACGCATTTACGAAAGCGAGTTTAAACTTACGAGTTTTAATCCGCTGCACTAACATCAAGGACGTGATTTTGTTGGGAGTTTGAGAGTTTGTCGGAAGTCTGGACGTTCGTCGGAAGTTCTGGTGGAACCAGCCAAGAAGTCTCGGAGCTTGCTAGAGAAGCTCGTCGAAACTCACTAAGAAGATCGTCGTGAAGTCCAGGAGCTTGCCGGGAGTCCGCCAGAACATTGCCGAGAGATCGTCAGAAGTTCGCCGGAAGATCGTCGGAAGCTCGCCGGAAGAATAGACTTACAGATTTGTTTTAGCTCAGATTATGTCTTAGATTTCATAGTTAGCATGTAATTGGGTTTGGATTTGGGCCAACCCAATTAGGGGCGAACTAGGCCCATGTAAGGACTATGTTGGGCCCAATGAGAGGCCAAAACAGTGCTCCAAGAAGTCTCACTGTCATGGCACAATCTTCGAGATTGTGTCAGGTGGTGGTACCGCCCCTGGCAGGGTGCCAAGCGGTGGTATCGCCCAGCACTGCCCCCTAGGCGATGGTACCGCTAGACTGGGCGGTGGTACCGCCCGTGCCCGGGGAAACCGGGATGGGAAAGTTTTAGGCTCCAAGTTTGAATCAACTTGAAGCCTATAAATACCCCTCTCATCCCTGGTTAAAGCATACAAGATAGAGTATTCAAAAGTGAGAAAACGCTACTGCAATCTCTTTAGAAATTCCCTCCTCCACTCTAAGTTTAGAATTATGTAAAGAGGAGTGTGAGTGCTTGTAAGGGTTGTCTCCTAAACCCGTGAAAAGGAGAAGAGGGGTGTAAAAGGTGGTTGATCTTCGCCTATTGAAGGAAGACCTATAGTGGATGCCGGTGGCCTCAATAGAAGAGGAATCGGCGGAGTGGATGTAGGTCACGATGACTGAACCACTATAAAATCTTGTTTGCATTTATTTGAGTAATTTACTTTAACTACAAACCTCCTTACTGGCTTTTTACATCCACTACTCTCTTACATACACTTTCAAGTATTACCTTTACGAAACAGTTTTAATCGAAACAAGTTTTTTGAAGACATAACTTTTATTGCCGTACTAATTCACTCCCCCCCTCTTAGTGCTAACCACGGACACTCTTGATCCTAACAATCGGCTCTAAGTGTACCTTTATTTTTTGTTGCCTTGGGTTGCTCCCCTACTTGATCTCGTAATGCATCCATTAATGCATTACATTATGCGAGATCATGCGACGCCTCTTTGTTGCTCGCTCGGTCCATTGAGCTTTGTGAGATTGTTGTCTTAAGGTACTCCTCCTCAACATATGTAGTCCATTGTAATAATTCTCCCTCTAGAGAATCGAGACTTATCCGTCCAAGATATATGTCCCGTTGGAGCAACTTCTCTCTTTCCATCATTCCCTCTAGAAGTTTCGGATACCACAATCCCCTTGGACTACTCCGCCTTGTTGAATAAATTATGCATTATTCTACCCCCATAAATGCACTTACTAGATTGAGACTCCTCGCCAATATAACCCCTGCTACACCCCTCAAGGCCTAGCAATATGCTGAACTCGTTGTACACTTCAGCCTCCTATAGATGTATCATTCTTATACAGAAGAGAAAGTTTTAATGCTCCATGACGCCGAGTTTCGATTGCCTTGGGATGGCCACGAACATTTCATCGTCTACATAAAAGCCCTTAATGAGTACTGAATTCTTCGAGTTAGCAATTCCCCTCACCTCTATGAGCATTGCATAACTCTTTTGGTCGCTAAGTAACCCATTACACTTTACATGGTCTCATCCTTTACTAAGCACCTCGCTTGCCTTAAGCACCATTAAGTATGGTTGCCAATGTCGAGCTGTAGCTCGAACTTAGCCATTCCAACTTTTGTGCGCTATGCATTCTTCCTAGCTTGCTTGTCCTCTTAGTGTCTCTTATGCAAAGGATTGGTCATTCCTCTGAATGCCAATCTTAAATGCCCGCTCCTTTGAGTGACTCCTTTTGCCTACATCTCCATGCATATTTCCCCTAAATGGTCGCACATGCTGGTTGCCCTCAACGCAGCCCTGCTAAGTCTTTTATATTTGCATGCTAAGTGTTTCTATATGTGCTAGTCCCGCTCTAATATCATATATCATGCACTTAGCTAGTTTTGCCTAAGTTATGTGGCACCCTTACGTATTTGTCCATAAAGGTCAATCTTTCTGAAATCTCATATGGTCCCTTAGGATCTACAAGCAATCATTTTAGCAAACACTTCATAGACAATGCAAATCAGACTTCATAAACTCTAATTGGTCACACAACAAATGATCTAAAATGGTCCATTATAGACTAAAACCCCCACAAATGCCCACTTGACACAACCTTTTTTTACAAGCCAAAGACAACTACCAAAACCAAAGAAAATGAGGTTGCTAAGCCTACTATCAGTCTTTTGCATATTGTGTAAAATCAAAAGACATGGACATACATAAGCATTACATCAAACACCTCATTTGTAGTTTTGTCCATGACAATATGTTATACACTTAACTGGTTTTGCCTAAGTCGTGCAGCACCCTTGCGTGTCCGTCTACAAATATCAACATCTTTGAAACCTCTTATGGTCCCTTAGGATATACAAAAGAGAAAACATGTTAGAGAAAGTGTTTCATTCGGGATTCACAAGCAATCATTTCAATAAACACGTCATAACCAATGCAAATTATAAATAGATTTACAAATAGACTTCACAAGCTTTGAACGATCACATAACGAAAAGCCTAAAATGGTCCACTATAGACCAAAATCTCCATAAGCACCCACATGATATAACTTTGTTTGCATACCTAAGACGGTTACCAAAATCAATCAAAATGACGCTGCTAAGCCTATTGTCAACCCTTTATATGCTATATAAAGTACAAACAAAATCGGAAGATACGGATATACATGAGCATTATATCAAACACCTCATTTATAATTTTATATGTGACAATAAACTATAAAGTTTTACTGGTACCTTCATTCGACATAGTTTCAAACCTCAATAATATTCCAACAAGTTAGTTCATGGGATTTTTTTTTGTCATAAGTTGAATTAGCATGCCGGCCAAACGTATTACATGTACTAATCTAGTGGTATGCTGCTGTTCAGTGTCCAATTTTACTGATCGAAGAGCTTAGTTTTGGAATTGCACTAGTAACTGGAAAAGAAAATCAAGTTGCATCTCAAATTTGATACTTGCCTTTGTTTGGACAGTCCCTGATTTTATACAACACTAATACCTGTCATTTACATGGACACCGAGCTGTCAGCAAATTATGCTTCTTTCATGCACTTCCAGTTTAACAAAAGCCAGGTATCAACTTACTCAGCTTTCTGCGGATTCAGGCCAATACACGATGTGAAGATACTGCGAACAATAGTCAAGGATTGAGGTGCTAGTGTCACGGTTACGAGGTACCAGTTACTATATGTTCTTCGAGATCAGTTGCTTTCAAATTGTCATTCTGTGGTTTTACTTGTTTGAATCATCCCAAGCCAAGTAGTTCTTTGTACTGCTAGAAGTGCAAAACACCATGCGCGCGAGTGGCCGTGTATTAATGTTGAGATACAATCATGTGCTTCAGATATTATAAGTTAGAGAATCTGAAACTTAACTTTTTAGTCTTTTTTTTATATTATCACCGACCATTTGAAGAATGTAAAATTTAAAATTTCTCTGATGTACATCACTCGCCATTGTTGCCAATTTAAATAGTATCGTTAGAAATAATGTAAAAGCATTGTTTTTGTAAAAATCCTTTATTATGACTTAAAGATATCCTTTGAGCGTTGTGAATAGATAGACGAGAATACGATATGGTAAATGATAAATAGCAGGGTGAACTTTGACGAGGCTCTTATAGTATATTGTGTTAGAAACATTCATGTTTCATCTTTTTCAATTAGTCTTATTTTTTTACAATTATACCTAAAAAATGTATTCATGTTCTTTTATGTAGTCGGTATCTCATTTTCCTGTAAATAAATATCTTTTATCTAAAAACGTGGACCAGACTGGGCTCGGTTTGTGGTTATAATTCAACAATATAGTATCCCCTTCATGTTAAGCAAATCTAAATAAACGATATTTGAAATTTTTTTGTTGAGTAATAGGTTGTCTAAATACTAAAAGTTGGTTTTTGTTATTTACTCTTAATTAAAGTTTAGTGATTTCCTTCAAAAAAAAAAAAAAAACTCGATCTTTTTTTATTTTTCCTAAATGATGTCTCTCTTTTTTTTGTTTTTTATTTGATGTTCTTATTTTTCTCTAATACTACAACGCAACATAGGTGTACAACAATATCTCCTTTTTCATCACCGTTTTCATGATCAGTTTTTCTCTCACTCTTTGGCCTTCATGATAGATAAATATTATCTTTTTTCTTCTCCGATTTGATCTAAAAATCAATTAGTATTCAATGGAGAGAAGCGATAAAATGAAGACGATGGGACGAAAATGATAACTCGTAGTGAAACGAAAATAGTAGGGCTTCGTACGTGGAGGAGACTACCATAGCCATTGGACGGGAGAAAAAAAATGATAACACTAAATGAAAAAAATTGAAAAGCGAGGCATCATTAGGAAAAAAACGTTTTAAAAAAATGTGAGGTTTTTCTCGAGTGAATCGCCCTTTCCATGTAGTCTAGTTCTTCAAATTTTAATTTTGAGTTTCCTAAAGTTTCCATATGGTCAGGATCTTCAAGATAAATTTGCATTAAGGGTAATTTAGTAATAATGACGCAAAATGGTAAACCCTAGTAAGCCGAAAGGTTCTATTAAAGGGGCGGCCGGCACCACCTGTAGATGACAACACGAACCGCGGGCGGTCCGAGGGAGGCCGGCCAATATGCAGATCTTTGTGAAGACCCTGACCGGGAAGACCATAACCCTCGAGGTCGAGAGCAGCGACACTATCGACAACGTCAAGGCCAAGATCCAAGACAAAGAAGGTACCCTAATTGTTTGTTCGAACCCTGCTTCTCCGATTCATTTAGGTGATTTTGCTCCCTTTTATGATCCGTTTTGCTGTTAACTCTGTACGATTCTTGGGGATTCCGCCCGACCAGCAGAGGCTGATCTTTGCCGGGAAGCAGCTCGAGGATGGAAGAACCCTCGCCGACTATAACATCCAGAAAGGTCCGTCCTTTTGCTAAATAATCTGTTAATTTCATTCCGTGTTTAGTTGTCCTAAGATTCTGGAATTTATAGCTTCTTCTTATGATGATTGTTGCTGACGAATCTTTTGGATGTTGTGGCATCGCAACAGAGTCGACGCTGCATCTGGTGCTGAGGCTGAGGGGTGGGATCATTGAACCCTCTCTTATGGCTCTTGCCAGGAAGTACAACCAAGAAAAGATGATTTGTAGAAAGTACGTTTATGTTTCTCATTGCTTTGTCATAAAGCGATCGTCTTTGCTAGCTTTTACGTAGTTAGCATTTTTATGTCATTCTTGAAATTATTGTAGCGTGTGCAACAATTTGATTTCAAGTTTGTTACCAGAAAACATGTTTTATGAACCATAAAGCAAAATTTAGTGTATTTTGTACTGATAAGATTCTTTGTACTGTGTCTCTGCTGCATAGCTCACCATGGATTCTCTGTACTGTTTGGATGAATGACAAGCTATATGATGCTGATCTCCTGCACGTTCATCTTGCAATTCTCTTGCTTGCATCTTTATGGCCTTTTGATTGATCAAAGTTACAGAAGTCTCTTTGCATTTCTATGTCTACAATGTGTTTCTGACAATCTTTCTATTCCACGTCATCAATCCTGAATTGTAGTGCATCTAAGGTAGAACAGGGGCCATATTTTATTGGTAACCTCATTAATCCTGAAAGAATCCTGAATTATAATACATCTATGGAAGAACAAACAGATTTTATTATAAATTTATAACAAATAATTTGTTTCTGATAAAACTGTAGTTAATAACCACATCCTTCTAGGTCTACAATAACAAATAATTTCTAGGTCTACAATGTGTTTCTGACAATCTTTCTATTCCACGTCATCAATCCTGAACTGTAGTGCATCTAAGGTAGAACAGGGGCCATATTTTATTAGTAACCTCATTAATTCTGAAATAATCCTGAATTATAATACATCCATGGAAGAACAAACAGATTTTATTAGTAACAAATAATTTGTTTCTGATAAAACTGTAGTTAATAACCACATCCTCTTATCCTCTTAGCTATAGGACCCACCCCCTCTCCATTAGAATTGTTCCCAGGAGTACTCAAAAAAGGGAACCTTGTATCTCATTAGCCACTTCACATTTCAGGTTATGTAGACAAAAATAAATTACAAGTATTAAATGACGTGAATGGTGAGATTTCAGGTTGTTGATGATAATCGTTTGATTTTCAGATTCTGGACACTCTTTTCCAATTAGTAACTATTTTTACTTGGTTCTTCTGTTCTAATTAGTAACTATTTTCACTTGTCCTTGTGTACTAATCTACTTTTGTCAATGGATCTGCACTAAGCTTGTCATGGCAGGGGTGATGAATCAATTAGATGTGTGAAGGAAAGTTCTTTGTGAGCTGAACTTTTGAGGCATTTTTAAATTCTGACCTGCTAACTAGCATTAACAATGTAAGTGCATAATTTCTTTGTGGGCTGAACTTTTAAGGCATTTTTAAATTCTGACCTGCTAACTAGCATTAACAATGTATGTGCTTATGCACTTTATTTATTACATTAAAAAAGAGCTTACTTAAAGATAGTTGTAGCTTCTCCTTTTGTTTTTTATTCTTTTTGGCTTCCTCATTGATCATTAACTGCCCAAATTGGTTTGATCTTGAAACTTACTGTTTACGACATTAGCTTCGATGTGGTTTATCTTTGGTTCATATATGTTGTTAGGAACCTGAATATTGTGTTTTGTTTTGTTATATTTAATGGAATTAACTTTAGTATTTTCTCGCGATGACTTACAATTTTTATGCTTCATGGTTTACAAGTTTGTTCTTTGACGTTTTGCTGTCTTACACCAGTCCTTCCTGTACTAATTTTGTTTCTAGTTAGCAATGCTTAGGTTGATGTATTTATGCTGGCTGAAGTTGTTTTTTTGTTGTTTGATGGGATGTAGTATGCTTCTGTACAATGGCGAACCAGATCAAAGTTTTTTTTAGTACTAATCATTTTGCTTAGTATTTCATCTCCAACTGGTCTGCCATCATTCTAAATGGTATTTGGGGATCTGTCGATAATGTGTGCTTCAACTGGTTATGTAGTTTACTTGGTTATGTTGTGGTTTTCTTCATTTGGAACATAGTGTGAAAAATTGTTCTCAAGCTCTAAATGCATCATAACCTTGTGTTGCATAAATGGGATTTTGCTAAACCCTCTTTTACCTACAGATGCTATGCAAGATTACATCCAAGGGCTGTCAATTGTCACAAGAAGTGTGGTCACAGCAATCAGGTAGCTTATTGTTCCACCCATGTATTTGTGCTACTGTTACCAACATTGTAATGCTCTCATCAGCCTCCAATTTCTGGATAATTCATGTGATATTATCATAATTTCGATCAGTTACACTGCCTAAATTACATGAATTTGGATCTAAATGCCATTTGGTTTGAAAATTATCCATAATTAGCACAGATAGGATGATTTTAGTAAATTGACGGATCTCTTGCTCTTTTTGCAGCCGAGGCCTAAGAAGAAGATCAAGTAAATTGTTGATGGAACGATGCCCTTTTTGTTGCCAAGTGCAATATCCCCAAATGTAAATTTTTTTAACACAGCCTGGAAGGGAGCTTTCATTTTAGATTTTTCTTAGACATCAGACCACCATGCGTAGGATCTCGAATGCTTGTTGTTGAGAATGCTTCCATTAGTCCATGGATGTTACGGTGCAGCTTTATATGCCTTAATTCCATCATATTCTGTTATTTTGTTATTTGTGTTGACAGTGCTCGATGATCCTTGTTATATATGCAAACTATTATGACAACAAGATTTTATTCTTGTTTGGAACTTGGCGTTGGAGTGCCATTCTTTTTATAATACTATACTGTCTAGTAAACAACGCTGATCGAAAATGAATTCACAGTAAGAATTGTTTACAAGATTGTTACTATTGATGTTAAATGAAAGTCATTGTTTGTCGTGATCAATGGAAGCATGAGGTCATGTGAGGAATTGTTCGACTTAGATGAAATCATATTGGTTTTGTTTTTTCACCCCAAAATGTGTCCAGGGATAGCTGTTCATAAGGCATCATTTGTCAATATTAGTGTGGGCATGGGCGCTTGGCTCGTGAGGAATTTGTTTGTTTTGAGTGAGTCCATACAGTGGTTCTTTTACTCCTTGATCGACGTGGGATTTAGTTGGAATTGTTTAAATTGGTTCCTTTACTCCTTGGTTGAGTTGTTTAAATTTTAATTAGAATTATCTAAATTATGAGACACCAAACGAGCAGCGGTTTTAGAATGCAACAGAACAAATGGTCGCTCAATCGTCACTTTGTATGTCCAATACTATCCCTAAGCCCATCCAACCTTGTGCCATTCCAAGAGGCTGGGGGACTGAGGTTAATACCAAAACGAAAGCTTCCGTACTGAAAGCTTTCTTCATGCATGCAATATCACGCATACGTACATGCAACATCAACTCCTCGTCTGATCTGGTCATTATCCAAAACGATTGCTTGTTTTTGGTTTTCTTTCTTTCTTTTTCTTTTTCTTCTTTCACATTTGTTTTTGTCAACCGCTCAGAGGTTGGAAAGCGCGATTGTTTCGGTCTTCCGTTTTCTAAACCGTTGCCGACGGTCGCTCGATCTCTCTCCCCCTTAAAAGTAGTGACGGGAAGAAAAGAAGAAGAAAAAGAAGAGAGAGCCAACTCACGGGCAAAACACGTGCCTGGTGAAATAGAGACAGTAGAGTGGCAATGGCGGGAGCCGATCCAACCTTCCCTGCGGCGAACGCCGCCGAGGAGTACGACCTCGGCAAGCCTAACGAGTTCCCGGTGGATCCCATCTCATCCGATTTCGCCACCTCCAAGGAGCCCGACAAGGTAACACAAGTACAACCTCATCCTGCATTCGGATCCCTTTCCTCGTCGTCACATTCCATGACACCTCTTATCTCGAATTAAAGGGCACGTTAATCTCTATGCTCAGATCTCCTAAAAATAAGAAAATGATAATTGATACGTGATTCAGATGGAATTTGTATGGTAACATGCTACTATTGACATGGTAGTACTAATATATATTGGAAGGAGGAGGAGGCCAAGGCGAGGGCCGGGAAGTGCGACCTCGGCAGCACCCTGACGTCGGTCCTCATGATCTCCGGCGTGGTGATCGCTGCTGTAGGCGTGGCATTCTTCGTCACCAAAAAACTTAAAGAAACATAGACATCAGGAAAGAGAGAGAGAGAGAGAGAGAGAGAGAGAGAGAGAGAGAGAGAGAGGTCTTCTTTTCCTTTTAGCACTCTGTATTCGTGACGGTGGCCGAGGAAAAATGAGGCTGCAGTTTTGTGGTCTCCTATTCTCGCTTCGAGAGACCTGTCACTGCTACAATCTTCCCTATTCTTTGTGTTCTTTAACAACACTTCTAACTCAAGGCCGTCATTAAGCAAGAAATCTCGTTCCCCTTCCAGGAATTGATATCCTTAGTAATAAGAGAGCAAACACGTTTTTTAAAGAAACTCATGATCCAACCAGCTATTAGACCTTAAATCACTTGTTTAAGGGCATCCCCTATGAGGAATACATGTATTCTTTGTTGAATCCTCTCTCTCTCTCTCTCTCTCTCTCTCTCTCTCTCTCTCTC
>LVTN01000711.1:58469-70651 GCA_001649415.1 Musa itinerans | reverse complement strand
TGTACTATATCCCTAGTGTCCCCACATGAGCAGCTATGAGACCAATTGCATCCATTATATGGATAGGTATACAGCACACCAGTCTGTTTGGTTATTTCGATGTCCCTCTCGAGTAACCTATGGCCGGGATTATTTAGGATCTGTGTTTAAAGGTGAATTGGTCTCATTATCGTGATCTCATCACGATCCGATTCCCATTATATAGATCCAAGGACATCACCATATATATACATGCATATATGCAATAGTCAATATAAAGCGATAAATGCCAAAATATAATAAGCAAAAAGATTCCGTGTCAAGTCACATGTGCCATCACTTACATGACCTTGCTTCCATGTCTTCCCTTTAGGATCACCTTCTTTTCATTAATAGAAAACTATATGATTAGTTTAGAAAAATTCCACGAAACATCACCTAAGGTTGATAGCCATTCAATTCCAAGCATTATTTCGAAGTCTTCTAAGGGTAGCAAAAAGAAGTCCACAAGCAACTCTTGACCTTGCAAAGTCAGCTTAATCTTTGAGCACTTGCTATCACAGGTTAAAATCCATCCATCGGTGACCTTTACTTCAAATTTGTTACAGTCTTCAATAGGATAGGCCAATCGATCGGCAACCTTACTGTCCATAAAATTGTTAGTGCTACTAGTATCAATCAAAACTGTAACATGTTGATGTTCCAAAGTTCCTCCAACTTTTATAGTTTGCAGGTTAGAGTAGCTAGCTAATGCATGCATTGTATGTATGAAAGGTCCAATATCGTCATCAGAATCCATACCTTCATGATCAGAGTCTACATTGTTAGCTTCTGGTTCCGCCTCAATTGGTTTAATCATAAGAAGTTGCCCTTGTTTACATCGGTGCTCCCTACTCCACTTTTCATCATAGTGCCAACACAAACCCTTTGCTGATCTTTCCTTGAGTTCTTCTCGGGTTAGTCTTTGAGTGTTAGGGTTCTGGTTGGGAATAGATAGGGTGGGTGGCTTGCTGATCATCTGTTTGTTATCACTTCTATTCCGACGATTTTCCCTGCTAATTTTTTCCTCATGTAAACGTGCAAATGATATTACAGCGATCATAGTGCGGGGTTGACGAGCTTTGACTTCACACTGAATATCTGGATTAAGTCCTTCGATAAATGTGCCCACCAGTTGTCGTTCAGACCAATATCTGGCTTGATTTGATAATCTTTTAAACCTGCTTTGATATTCCAATACTATAGAAGTCTGACGAATTTTGGCAAGCTGTCCATTAACATTCTTGTATTCAGATGGGCCAAAACGAACAAAAGCCCTCTCTTGAAATGCTCCCACAAAGGAACTCCGTGGCAGGTTTCATACCAATCATACCACTGGATTGCATATCCATTTAGTTGGATTAAGACTATTTCTACCTTGGATTCTTCTAGGGTCTTGTGAAAGCGAAATTTTTTTTCTGCCCTAGAGATCCAACTAGTCGAATCCCCATCTTCCAATCTCAAAAATTCTACCTTAATGCATGGGTAGTTTGTGTCACAATCTTGAGGCCCTTTTCCTATATCTCCATATCTGTTCAACGTAGAACTTGAGCTCCCATCTTGTTGAAATTTGCTGAGGCTCTCTAGTAGGCTCTTATTGAAATTGTTAAGTTTTCTTGCAGCCAGTTCTCAATTCTGATTTCTAATGCTTCCATTTGTGCTTTCACTGAGTTATTGGTATCCATTACATAAGACTACAAATTTCTAATCCCTAGTTCTTGTTTTTGATGTTTGATCAAGGGCATTAGCACTATCGATGTAAAGCTATCGAGGAAACAGACACCGAGGGCAGTGTTGCGGGCGTTGTGAGGAGGAAGAGTCGCTACCCTATTTTTGTCGCCGTGAGGAAGGAGGCGACGTTGTAGCGGTTGGGGTTGAGAAGAGGAATCGGTGATGCGTGCACTGCTAAGGTTGAGGTAGGGTAGCACAAGGATGTGAGGAGGGAAGGTCACTGGTCGGGGAGTAGCGACGGCAATGGTCGAGGAGGAGGCAACGAGGGTCGCAGCTGGGATGCAGGCAGCGATCGTTACTGGCCAGGGAGTTACGATGGTGGAGAGGGAAAACAGGGGTGCATGGCTACCGGTCGGAAAACTGCGATGGTCAAGCAGCTGCGGTTGTGACCCAAGGGGAGGCAGTGAGGGTTGTGGCTGGGAGGTGGGCGACGGTCATCATTGGCTAGGAAGTTACGGAGGCGGTGGTGGCAACCAGTGCCTACGGTAGTAGAGGGACTAGTGCCTGCTCTGTTTCTATCACACCATAGAAACAGCGATGCCGAAGTATCGTGTGGCCGAAGCTGCAACCATGGGGAGGCAGCGATGGTGGTGCGACTAGGGGTAGTGTCGCCGATGGTAGAAGCGACAAGGGGGTGGTCCACTAGCTGCGAAATAACGGCCATGGCCCTTCTTGCTCGAGCGAGATGGGGCAGCGAGGAGGGAAGGTTGCAGGCCAGGGAGCAATGACAGCGGTGGTCGAGCGACCGGGAAGCAGCGACGGCGGTGGAGAAGGAGGCAACGAGGGTCACGATAGGGGTGCAGGCTGAAGCAGGGATGCGGGCTACCGGGGAGTAGGGGCGGTGGTGGGGAGGTGAGTCATCCTATCCGAGAAGCAGCGGTGGTGCTGGAGAGTGGGAGGTTGGTGGCCGGGGAGCAGCGATGGCGATGGAGAACGAGTTGCCCTACAGCGGCGGAGGTGGTGGAGAAGGGAAGTAGGAGTGCGGGCTACCAGCCTTTTCTCTCTCTTCTCTTTTTTTTTTTTTCGATGATAATTGTAGCGAGAATGTTGAGGATTGCTGCTCTGATACCAAATGATAAGACCCTAGGGTTTTATCATAGAAGAAAGGGAAGAAAAGAGGATGATCACTTCGAGGGGATTGGCCTCTTTTCTTCCCTTTCTTCCATGATAAAACCCTAGGGACTTATCATTTGGTATCAGAGTAGCGATCCTTGGCGTTCTCGCTGTAATTATCATAAAAATAAAGAGAGAAGAGAGAGAAAAGGCCAACAACCCGCACCCCTGCTTCCCTTCTCCACCACCGCCGCCGCTGCTCCCTGGCAGCCTGCACCCTTGCCGCGACCCTCGCTGCCTCCTTCTCCACTACTGCCACTGCTTCCCGACTGCTCGACCACCGCCACCATTGCTCCTTGGCCCACGAACTTCCCTCCTCGCTGCCCCATCACACTTGAGTGAGAAGGGCCACGATCGCTATTTCGCAGCCAGCGGACCACCCCCTTGTCACTTCTACCATCGGCGATGCTACCCCTAGCCGCACCACCATCACTACCTCCCCTTGGTCGCAGCTTCGGCCACGCGATCCTTTGGCGTCGCTGTTTCTGTGGTGCGATATAAACAGAGCAAGCGCCAGTTGCCACCACCGCCATCACAACTTCTTGGCCAGCGACGACTACCACCGGCCTCCCAGCTACAACCCTCGTTGCCTCCCCTTGGTCGCAACCGCAGCCGCTCGACCACCGTAGTTTCCCAACCGGCAGCCACGCACCCCAGTTTCCCCTCTCCACCACCGCAACTCCCTAGCCAACGATGACCGTGATAGGACCCTAGCAGGGTTGGGTCCTACTCAACTAGGAAGCAACTAATAAAACCCTATGAGATTGTAATAAACCCCACCTAGCCACCTCTATCCTATAAAGAAGAGTGGCTAGGGTTTATATTTAGGTCTTTAGGGTTCCTAGCCGCCGCCTCCTTTTACTGGGCTGGTTGGTTAGGGTTGAGGGCAAAAGGGGTAACTCATTTAGGAAGCAGCCCCTAGGACTAGGGTTTGGAGCCCTATATAAGCATGTAGCCTCTATCTCATTGAGAATAAGATTTATCTACAATTGTAGTCATTTGGCGGACTTCTAGGAGGGAGGAACCCCTATAGCATTCTAAGGGTTGATCCCCCTCAAAGATCAATCTACATAGAATTCCTCTAGGGTTCTATCATCTGATATTAGAGCAGTAATCTTGCTGCTTTTGCTGCCACCCTTGTCGCCCACCACCAACCAAGCATTTCTCACAATTGCTCTTGACGTTGCCATCTTCTATCGTAAATCAAATCAATCTACTATCGTCACCTCCAATTACATTAAAGATCTGGTATTCTCTTATCACCAATACCTTTTATTGCTACAATTTTCTATTCAAAATACTAAGAAGAAGTATTTTTATCTATCCCGTGCTGCGAATTCCTTTCATAGTAAAAGTTATCATCTTTGCGAATGAAGGATTACTGTAGAAAATTTCACCCCATTTCTTATACGCTTCATAGATCATCTTGGCTTCCATCTGAGATTGATCTATTGAAGAATTCATCTTTAAAATGTTCTTGTGTTGTTGCAAATTTTCATCGTAAACCGTTGAAATTTTTCGATGAGAATTCTACTATCGCAACTTGCACTGATTTCCTTACTGTTATACTGCAAAAATCTTCTTGGTCAAATTTATCATCATTGTTATTATCTAAATCGAGATTTTTTTATCAAATTCCCTCCTTAAATCTCTTAGTTTTTACTAGAAATTTCGTTATAAAACCACTGTTTCTTCGACGACAATTCTACTCTTACAAAATAGTCACAAAACAAGCCTAAACACTTCTCTCAACTAATACATGCCTTTAACTTTACAACAAAAGAAAGATCATAACATTATAGATTTGGAGGCATATACTATGGCATCTGAGGAGGAAATCAATGCTAAGATTCAGATTCTCTTTATCGAACTCAGTTTGGGTCGACCACTAAGCCCGAGGAAATCACATCAAGGAGAGAGCTCTGACTGAAGAAATGACTTCCAAGAGAGGGGAGGCTCTATGACCGATCCCTACTATCTACGCATGAGGGTGAACTTCCTAGATGGGAAGAAGGAGACCCGATTGGTTGGATCTCGCGCGCGGAGCGATATTTTCGGTACCACAAAACCATAGACGCATCTATGGTGGAAATTATGACTATACATCTTGAAGGGGATGCCATACAGTGGTTTGACTAGTTTAAACACACTTATGGAGTCCTCTCATAATGACAATTCAAAGAAGGACTACTGATCCACTTCGAATCAACCGATTATGAGAACATTGATTGACAACTAGCAAAGATCTAACAAACCTCCACCATTTAGGAGTACCAAACCAGGTTTGAAAGGTTATCTAATCAAACTTATAATTATCTAAAAAATAGCTATTGGGGACCTTTATTGAGGGCTTAAGGCTGGAGATCCGGGGAGAAGTTAAAGTGCGACAACTGTACACGCTTATGGCAGCCATCTCTTTCGCATGATTTCAAGAGGAGCGATTGAACCATGAAGCCTGGAGGACTAGAGTTGATTCCCGACTAGCAATACCAAAGCTCTCAACCCCCCCTACTGTCAGCCGAGTCCCTACACCAAAAAGGTTGACAAGAGAAGAGCTTCGGGAGCGATCTGCAAAGGGGTTATGTTGGCATTGCGACGAGCCGTGGAGCTGCGAGCAACGCTGTAAAAAGGGAGACTTCTTGTGATTGAACCAGTAAAAGAAGAGGTCATTGAACATCTAGAAGAGAGCCTTGAACATGAAGAAGAAGATGTGGAAGAAGAGCCACAACCGACAGACTTTATGGTACACGCACTAGCCGACTACTCGAACCCGCAAACGATGAAAGTTGGAGGCCTTCTTAAACAACAATCAATCACTATTCTCATCGACATGGGCAACACTAATAACTTCTTAAATAGTAAAGATGATGCTCGGATGACACTCCACATCAAAGGTTATAGCAAGTTCGACATAAAGGTCGCTGATGGCAGAATCCTAAAGTGCGACCAAAGATGCCCGCAGGTGAAACTATTACTCAAAGACTAAGAAATTATCATCGACTTCTTCATCCTACCAATTGATGATTATGAGGCCGTGCTTAGCATAAAATGGCTGATGATGCTAGGTGATATCTCTTGGAACTTTTCTAAATTAATTATAAAATTCTACTGTAAAGGTAAATAGATCATCCTACACGGGAAGTACGGAAGCAACGTAACCACCGTTTCGACCTAACAAATAGAGAAAGTTTTACACAAGGTGAATGGTGGCTTTTTGATACATCTCCAGCAGAAACCAATGGGGAAGAAAATAAAAATTGAAGTTCAAAATCTCACCCAATTTCTTGTTGAATTTGTCAATATTTTTGCTGAACCGCGCGGTCTTCTATTAGGAACGAGTCGGCACTAAGAGGGGGGGAGGGTGAATTAGTGCATGGTAAAAACATCAATTTTAAAAATTCTCTCGTTAAAACCAATCAGAATAATATTAACTTGAAAGCATATGGAAGCATAATGACTAAGTAAGTAAAGCAGTTTACAGTATGTAAATGGCAACAATAGAAATGCAAACTAGAGAAGAACACACCAATTTTATAGTGGTTCGGTCATCCGACCTACATCCACTCCCGATAACTCCTCCAATGAGGTCACCAGCTTCCACTATTGATCTTTCTTGAAAGGGAAAGATCAATCACTCTTTTTACAGAACTTTTACTAGTGGCTCACTCTCCTTTTACAAACTTTAACACTTAGAAATGATGGAGGTGAACTCTCAACTTTCACAAGCTATTTCACTATAGTTTTGGATAAGTTCTTATCACTTCTCTTACCTTACCAACTGAGAAGTAAGGGGTATTTATAGCCTTTAATTGGCCTCAAAATTATAGCAAAAAAAGGTCTCATTCCGAGTTTCCCTGGTCTTGGCGGTACCACCGCCTGTGCTGGGCAGTACTACCGCTTGTAACACTAACACTGGGCGGTACCACCACCTAGTCTGGTGGTACCACCGCCTAGAAGACTATGTCTGGGTGGTACCACCGCCCAAACTGGTGGTACCATTGCTTGACACTGATATCGGGCGGCACCATTGGCCAGTCTAGTGGTACCACCACTTGACACAGTCTCAGAGACTGTGCCACTTATTGGGTCACTGTTTGGGCCTTTCACTTAGCCCAACATAGCCTAATCTTAGGCCCAATTGGCCCCTAACTAAGTTGGCCCAATTCTAACTCAATTATGTGCTAACTACAAATTCTAATATATTTACTAAGCTTAAATAAGTCTGTAAGTCTAGGTTTCTTCCAACGAGCTTCCGGCGAACTTCCGACGATCTCTTGGCAATGTTCCAGCAGACTCCCGACAAGCTCTTGGACTTCATGACGATCTTCTTAGTGAGTTCCGATGAGCTTCTTTGGCAAGCTCCTGGACTTCTCGGTCAATTTCAGCAAAACTTCCGACGAACGTCCGGACTTCTAACGAACTCTCGAACTCCCAACGAAATCGCGTTCTTGACTCCGAGACTTCATTTTGCTTTATGCCTTGCTATTGTAGTTAATCCTACACACATAAAACCTACTTTGATCTAGATAATTATTACAAAACTTGAATCAAAGTTGTTCGGCATGTCATTATTTTATCGATGCTTCGTCCGATTCTTCAGCGCATTGTCCTCTCTTGCAGCCTATTGCCCAATTAGCTAGTTGACCTCCGCAACTCTGGTTTCCTTGGCACAATTTTTCCTCTTCTTGGCCCAATGCCCGAATTCATGGCCCGAAGCCTTTTGTCAATATATCGACTGATCCTTCGGCTCGACGTCCAATCTTCTGACATGTTTTTCACCGGCCCAACATGATTCTTCCTGCTTCAATTATCTCTTCCTGATCGAAGCTTCCTACATCAAAATGTAGATCAAATTATAAATGCTATCAATTGGTTTCATCATCAAAATATGAGATTCAATAATCTCCTCCATTTTAATGATGACAACCAATTAATGACCGAGTTTAAACAAACTCCCCCTATCAATGTGCCATATTGATAGAACTCTTGAATTCAAATTGAATTCAAGTCAAAGCAAATTTAATCAAGAATATTTGTAATACGTCATCATAAAATCATGCATAATCAAATTTACAATACATCTTTCCATGCATGATCATTATAACTTCTCCCCCTTTGTCATCAATAAAAAGGAGAAGTGCATTTAGCAAGTTTCAAATCATTGCATTACCATCATGCAAGCAAGTAATTTTCTTTCTTCTCTTTTGAGAAGTGTAATTTTTGCTTCCTTGGTAAAGCGCAAGCTAGTAAAATTTTACATCATTTTATATGCAAGCTAGCAATAATTTAGAGATGTGCAAGTTTAGCATGTTTGCTTTTCTTGAGATAGCAACATTTTGCTCCTCTTTAGATTACAAGCTAGTGATCCTAGCAAGTTTTACATCATGCAAGCTAACAATTTTAAGATATGCAAGTTAACAAGTTTGCTTTTCTTTGCAATGTGCAAGATAGCATATTTTTGCATCTTCTTGAAATATGCAAGTTAGCAATTTTGAGATGTTCAAGAAAGCAACTTTTGCTTCTTGAAATATGCAAGTTAGTAATCTTTGCTTCTCTTTTGAGATGAATAAGCTAGCATGTTTTTGTATTTTCTTGACTTGTGCAAGCTAGAAAATTTTACACATATGAAAGATGGCAAAATTTTGCATATTTATAATAATGTTTGCAAACTTAGCAAACATTGCTTCTTTTGAGATTTGCAAAAGAGCACTTCTTGCTTCTCTTTTGAGATGAGTAAGATAGCAAGTTTTACTCTCTCTTTGTCATTGTCATAAAGAAGGGAAGAATACAATGTTATAATTCTTTTCCCTTTATATCAATTTTCAAATTATGACAAAGATAAAGTGTCAATCTTATTTCAATATGTTTGTGCATCATTATAGCTTCAAATTAAAACATACACAATTTTAAAACCTTACATTTTATCCTTTATGCATGATACCAAAAATAAATCAACTTTATGGGCATATTGTAACATCCCTCATTTTTTAAAATTTTATAAGAGCTTATTTGTACTGGAAGGACCTAAGAGTAAATATTAGAAATTTGATATGATTTATGAAAGATTCATATTTAAGTTAAAGAAAAATAAATAAATAAAAATATATGGTGGACATGTGTCACTAGCTAACCTAAGTGTGGTGCCACCCATGTTGGTTCTATGGATGACACATAAGCCCCTTTCATGCATGCATGACACCTTGCAACCCTTGTATTAGCTAAACCAAATAATTAGATGAGAGATTAAAGAAAGAAAACTTAAGTTTCTGCAACCAAGGTTGGTTTGAGATGAGAAGGGAATTGAAGAAGAAGAAGAAGAAGAAGAAGAAGAAGAAGAAGAAAAAGCTTTGCTTTGGCTTGAGGTTTTGCATCAATTCCACACCTTTGGGACTCAAATTTGTTTAAGGCAAGAGTTCTAACCTCTTTCTATAGAATTCCTGATCTCTAATTTCATCTTAAATCTGAAAATTTTGAAAGATTTCAGCTAAGAATCAGACATTTCTTTTGTTTTGATACAAAGCGATGAATTTGTAATTTTTCAAAAATCTGACCTCTATGCATTGTTTCAGACCTAACTTTTAGTACTAAATTCTGATTTAGACAAAGCCTAATCCATTTGAAAGTAGACTCAAAAACCTTTATTTTGATACCTAGATTGAATGATTCGGAGTTTAAATACCAACTAAGACTTCTGTTTTAATTAACCCTATAGATTCTGCAAATCAGGGATTGTAATTTTTGACCTCTTGTTGCTTAACTACTAATAACTTTCTGCTGGGAACTTAGATTCATGTAAGGTATAATTTATTGGAAACTAGACTCAAAATTATTTCTGTGCCTATCTGATTTGAAATTTTTGGAGTACAATTACAAACTGAAACATCTATTTTCATTGACCTTGTGGATTCAGTAAAACAGAGCTGATGTTTTCAGACCTTTCGCTACAAAATTATTTGTAACTATCTGTTGTAAACTCTAATTCATGTAAAACTTGATTTACCTAAAATTAGTTGAATAGATTTTGAATGACACATATTTTGTATAAATTGGAGCATAATTAGTTATCCAAATAATTCATACAATGTGCCTCTTAAATTCTGCTAGAATCGAGCTTTGGTCGATTTCGCCTCTTCTTATTTCTTTTCTTTGGAAATTGATTTCGGCAAAAACCCTTACTTCAGTTGAGCTTTATATTATTGCCTTAAATTCTTCTATACTTTTGTCTTGCAATTATTTGTACACCTGTAGCTATCATGTAAAGTTCATATTTGCATCGTAATGATTCATATAGGCACATGCATTCCGTTGTTCCGCATATATTTCCGATATGTACCAACCTTATTGTTCACAATACCTTTTTGTACTTCGATATTTATGGGATTGTTTGGACTTTTGCCATAAATGATAAAGGGATTATTTGGACCTTTGCTAGAAATAATAAAGGGATTGTCTGGACCTTTGCCAGAAATGGTAAAGGGTATGTGCTTAGAGCCCATGATGCTCTAGATTATGTTTGAGATCCCACTTTACCTTCTATCTGTTTGATATGATATCCAAAGCTTTAGTTATATGCTTCTATGTGTGCTTTGGATAAGAATGAAATGTATACAATATCAAATGCGACGTTTGAGCTTATGTTTCGTACTTGTTCTTTGATATGTTCTGAAATTCTTCTTATGCTTCCGAAACATTCCATAGGCCATTGATATGTTCCGAAGCATTTCATTTGCCATTGATATGTTCCATAATGTTTCATCTGCCATATCAAATGTTTCATCCGTCATTGATATACTCTAAAATGATTTATTTGCTATTGATCTGTTAGTCGCTTGCTGAGCTTTATGTGCTCACCCCGTTGCTATATAAATTTTTCAAGATAGCTTGTCACTCGCTAAAATGTTTAAATTGAGTTATGACAGTAGAAAGCCAAAAGACTTTGGAGAAACCTTTAGTGGATGATATGTTTTGTTGTATAAGTACACTTGGTATCTAATGGAATGTTTATGGTAAATATGAACTTATGAGTTTTGTAAATATTTGAAAAGTACCTCTCATGTCAGGATTTTGGGAATGTTAAGTTAAAATTGTGTATTGATATAAACATATGGTATATGTTGGTTTTGTGATTATATAGATTCTCACAACTATGGATTTATGGTGTGGTTATGGTTTAGTTGAGTTGGCTTTGGATTTTGTGAATCATTAAGTGATATGATGGTATGATTTTAAACTGCATAGGCCTTATGAATTATGGAATTATGAATGTGAATGACTTGAAAATTTTCTCAGTGTCCTCAAATGTGTGATTGGATCTTGGAATAGAATTGAATTATTGTTGATCTAAATTTCGGGGAGCGTGACACATATCATACATGATACTAAAGCACTCATGATACCAAAGATTAAATTAATATTTTTTAAGAATTTATTACTTCATGATTGTTGGTACCAAACATTCATCATTAATTTTCTCCCCCTTTATCATAGGCAAAAAGAGAGAATAAAAATATAATGGTGCAATTCATTTCCCTTTTATATCAATTTTTAAACTATGACAAAGATAAAGTGTCTTTCTTAGTGCAATATGTCATAAATGAGATAAATCTTGAATTTAAATTGAATTCAAGTCAAACCAATTTTAGTTATAATTCACATCATATGCAATACATTATGTACATCATCATAAGTATTGCATATATTATTCCAAATCATAAATATTTTACATCATGATGCTATCAATTTATTAAATTACATTACATGCTACCATGCATGATCATAAATTCTCATTTGTCTGCATCAACATACTATCATGAGTATTGCATAATTTCATATCATCACATGAAGGATAATAAGAAAAATTTGGTGATGAGATATATTTCATAAGTATTGAAATATATGTACATCATCATGATGAGATACATTATGTGATGAGATACATTATGTACATCATCATAAGTATTGCATATATCATTCCAAATCATAAATATTTTACATCATGATGCTATCAATTTGTCAAATTACATTACATGCTACCATGCATGATTATAAATTCTCATTTGTATGCATTAACATAATATCATGAGTACTGCATAATTTCATATCATCACATGAAGGATAACAAGAAAAATTTGGTGATGAGATATATTTCATGAATACAAGGAATTATAAAATTCATATCATGAAAGACAAGATCATGTGAATACCAAAAGACATGATCCATATAGTAAATCTCCTCTTTAAATAATTAAAAAAAAATCTTAGGAGATAAAATAATAAAAGATATTCAAAAGAAATTTTAAGTCATGAATTCCATCAAAGAC
>LVTN01000711.1:18017-34981 GCA_001649415.1 Musa itinerans | reverse complement strand
CCATTTAACCTTGGGTGCCTCAAAAATCGATATACTCAACCTATCAATGTGCATTGAGTTCTTTATGGTTCCTTTAGGAATCCAAATCAATTTGTGTGGACTACATCTCTTAAATGGACATTGATAAGCAACATGTTCAAATTTGCAACAAAAGTTGCATTTGTTTCGGGGTGAAACATGCAAGGTAGGGCCTTTAACAAAGGTGGTTGGATTTTGGTGAGAGCTACTCACAAATCCGATTCCACCTCTTCTATGAACATGACCCTTATCGGCAAGGATCATGTTCAAGGACTTGCTACCAACCTCAAATTTTTCTAGGGTTTCTTTGAGTAGCAAGTTTTCTTTTTTAAGCGTATCTAATTCATCACATTTTGTGCAAGGAGCTAAACTATCATTGTGCTCAACTTTTAATTTATCAAAATCACTAACAAGAGAAGCATTCTCCTTTTTTAACTGTTTATATTTTTTACTAACTAATTTATATTCATCAAATAAATAATAAAAATCACTTAGTAATTCATCAAAAGATAAATTTGCATCTAATGAATTGCTTACCTCATCTCTAATAGCCATTAGTGCATAGTGAGCAACTTGCTCTGTGTGGGTTGGCTCCTCTTTTTCGGATACACTTGAGTCGTCCCAAGTTGCTTTAAGAGACTTCTTATTCTTTGGTTACTCATTCTTTGCATGAGGATATTCGCTTTTGAAATATCTTGGCTTCTTGCATTCATAGCAAATAACTTGTTCTTTCTTGGGTTTAAATTTATTTTTAGTGTTATTTTTAATTTTATTCATTTTTATGAATTTTTTGAACTTTCTTGTCAAGAGTGCCAAGTCATCATCATAGTCCTCATCATTTAAATTTTCTTTCAAGTGGTCTTCTTGAGTTCTTAGTGTCATATCCTTCCTGTTCTTTATAAAGTTATTCTCAAGCTCTTCATGAGCATTGCAAGTCATCTCATAGGTCATTAGTGACCCGATAAGTTCTTCGAGAGGAAAGTTATTTAAATCCTTGGCCTCTTGAATAGTTGATACTTTAGGGTTCCAACTCTTTGGAAGGGATCTCAAGATTTTATTAACAAGTTTAAAGTTCAAAAAATATTTATCAAGAGCTTTTAAACTATTGACGACATCCGTAAAACAGGTGTACATGTCGATAATAGTTTTGTTTGGCTTCATGCGTAACAATTTATAAGTGTGAACTAAAAGATTTATCTTTGACTCCTTTACTCTACTAGTGCCTTCGTGAGTGATTTTGAGTTTCTGTCAAATATCAAAAGTCCATTTTCCACAAGGTTCCATAACTCAAAATCTATTAAAATTAGAAAATTCCTCATTCTAGTCTTCCAATATATGTAATCCATCCCATTGAACATGGGAGGACGTGTAATTAAATGACCCTTTTGATTGTCGGCAAATACCATCTCTTTTGTGTTTCAAACCAAATGAGAGTGACCTTGCTCTAATACCAATTGTTAGGATTAAGAGCGGCACTAAGAGGGGGGGGTGAATTAGTGTAGTAGAAAAATTATGTCGATTCGAAAGCCTTCATACGATAAAAAAATCAGTTTCAACTCAAATCGTTTGTTTCACTTTGAATAAGTAGAGAAGAGAAGGTTGGGCAGTTTGCAATGTAGTAAAGTTGAATGCAGTAAGGAAAGAACACACCAGAATTTATAGTGATTCGATCATTGTGACCTACATCCACTTCTAATTTCTCCTCCATCAAGGTCACCGGCGTCCACTAATGGTCCTCCTTCAATAGGCGAAGACCAACCACCTCTTTATAGTGCTTTCTCCTTTTCACGGGTTTAGGAGATAACCCTTATAAGCCGCACTCCTCTTTCTTGGATGATTACAAAGCTAAGAGAGGGAGGAGGAGGACTCTTCTCACTTTTACAACACTTTTAATACCCCAACACTTCAAATTTTTCCACACATTTTATGGCACTTTGTTACCCTTTAATGCAGAAAAGGGTGGGGTATTTATAGGCCCCAATGGCTTCAAAATTGAAGCAAAATAGTCGGTGGGGTATTTATAGACCCCAATGGCTTTTGAATTAGAGCCAAAAGTTGTCACATTCCCGGATTTCAGGGTACTAGTGGTACCACCGCCATTATTGGGTGGTACTATCGCTTGTAGATTGACACTAGGCGGTACCACCACCTAGTCTAGGTAGTACCATTGCCCAAAACACCTTAGAGACTGAGTCCCAAGCAACCACCACTAGCAGTGACTTTAGGTGCTGAATAGGCTTGTTCAACCGGCCCAATTCAGCCCTATTAAGGGCCTAATTGGCCTCTAACTGAGTTAGTGGGATTACCTCCCAATCCTAACTTAACTTAAGGTCTAACTATAATAATTAAGACATTTAAAAAGGCATTCTTATTCTGGTATGTTAATTGTTCTTCCGGCGAGCTTCCGACGATCTTCCGGTGAACTTCCGACGATCTCTCGACGTTGTTCCACGGACTTCCAACAAGCTCTTGAACTTCTCGGTCAATTCTGACAGAACTTCCGATGAATGTCAAGACTTCCGATGAACTTTTAGACTCCCAACAAAGTCTCGATCTTAACATTGGCCCAACATCTGCTTCATGTCTTACAACTATCATAGTTAATCTTGCACACTTTTCTCAACATATAGATTAGATCAAACAATTCACTAATTGATTTCATCATCAAAATCCAAGATTCAACAATGGTGGCACCACTCGAGGCTTAGTATCCAAGACATAGTCTTTGAGACTATATCAGGCAGTAGTACCGCCAAATTGGGCGGTGGTATCGCCTAGTGTCTGGCCAATATGGGCAGTGATACCGCCCAGACACAATCTCTCAAATTGTGTTAGTCAGTGGTACCACCCAATGTTAGTACTGCTAGCGGTAGTACCGCCCAACACAAGCGGTGGTACCGCTAGGACTCGGTATGTTGAACAACCTCCCAAATTTGAGAATGTTAACTTTTTTAATCATGTGTTTAAGTTGACTAAGGCTCTCTATAGATTAAAACAAGCCCTTAGGGCTTGATATGAGAGGCTTAGTTCTTTTCTTATTCAAAATAATTTTATGAAAGACAAGGTCGATACTACATTATTTATTAAATATTTAAAAATTAATTTTCTCATTATCCAAATTTATGTTGATGATATTATTTTTAGTTTTTCAAGTGAATCTTTACGTGAATCGTTTACCAAAAGTATGAGTCAAGAGTTTAAAACGAGCTTAATGGGCGAATTAACTTTTTTCTTAGGATTGCAAATTAAATAACTAAGTGATAGAATATTTATTATTCAGAATAAGTATGCTTTAGATCTATTGAAATGATTTAATATGGATAGTGCTAAAGCTATTAATACACCAATGAGCACTTCTACAAAATTAGATGTCGACACTAATAGAGAATGTTTTAATCAAAAGACTTATAGGGGTATGATAGGTAGTTTATTATACCTTACAACAACTAGACCCGATATCGTGTTTAGTGTTAGACTATGTGCTAGATTTCAATCTAATCCTAAGTAATCTCACTTAAAAGTTGTTAAAATGATTTTTAGATATCTAAAAAGAACCCCTAATCTAGGACTATAGTATCCAAATTCTAAAAATTTTGAGTTACTTGCTTATGCCGATGCTGATTTTGCTTGTTGTCAAATAGATAGAAAACACACATTAGGAACATATCAACTCTTAGGTCATGCACTTGTCTCTTGGTCTTCCAAAACAACAAAACTCAATGGCATTAACTACAACCGAAGTTGAGTATATAGTAGCAGGTGCATGTTATGCACAAGTTATCTGGATAAAAGATACTTTAGAAGATTATGGAATTCACTTGAAAAACATACCTATAAAATGTGATAATACTAGTTGAATATGTTTAACAAAAACTCTCATTCAACACTCTAGAACTAAACATATTGATATTAGGCATTATTTTATAAGAGATCATGTTAATAACCATCACATATCTCTAGAATTTATTGATACAAAACATCAATTAGCTGACATTTTTATAAAACCATTAATTGAGGAATAATTTGATTTTATTAGAAGGGAATTAGGTATGTTAAATCTTTCTAATGCATGAGTTCCTCTTTTATACTTTGCGGATTTCTCGACTTTTAAAAATTGAGTCTTCTTTTTTGAGATCGTTTACTATTAATTCATGGATCATTGGTATGTTTGACCTTTTATGAGCTGATCATTTCTATCATTCTTCTTTCTATTTATAAAACTAGAACTTCGTTGATATGATATTTACGCAAATGAGTGTTGGCACCACATAATTATTGTGATCTTGCTTATCTCAAAAGAAAAGGAGGCAAAAGTATTTGCTTGCTCCATATCAAAAGAAAAATGCTAGACAAAGAAATCCAACACCAAAACAGAGCACCGGCAGTGGCACCGTTGGACTCGCGGTAGCACTGCCAATAGTCACTACCTATAGGCGATAGCATCACCCAACTAGCGGTACCACCGCCCGCAACCCTGCCTTATAAAAACCCAAGTTAGGGCCGACGGTAGAACCACCCCCAACCCTCTCTACACCCCTATAAACCTCTCCACACCCCTCATTCCTCTTACTATCCCTCTAGAAACTTAAGGATACCCTCATTATTCATAAAACTAAGGATCAATCTCAAACCCCCCTTTGGTGATCACAAGAAGGTTAAACTACAAAAGTAATTCCTAAACCCAATTGGTTCTCTCATTCTCCATTCATTACTTGTTCTTATTCTTTGTAATATATGTAGTCTCCATGACATCTAGAAGATCCTCAAGGGACAAAGGAAAGAGGATATTAGATGAAACCTATGATATCATACTCTTTGATTCCCTTCAACATGCCCTTAAATTCCCAACATTTGAGTGTAGAAGTTTACATAAGGGAAAATATGTAAATTTAGAAGAATTGATTAATTTGGAACCAATTCAATAGTTTGCTAACTTAAATGTCCTCCCAATACTTCAAATAAGTGAACCTATTTATCTTAGACTTGTTTGGTTGTTTAACAACAACTTGTATGTAGATGAAAATGATATGATGCACACTTATCTCTTAGGGCATCAGATACCCATTGCGAATAGCATAATTTGCAACCTTATAGGAATTCTAGAGATAATGAGAGATTGCTATTTTAGAGGACAATGAGACGCAGAATCAGTTGGGATCACATATTCTAAGGCTTTAGGTATCATTTTTGGTAACCCAAATTTGTCTATAGTTCCAAAAAGTTATGAACATTTGCTACCTTTCAGTATAAAATTACTTCATCATATTATGATAAGTATTTTACTTCCAAAATAACACCATCATGATGAAGTTAGTTAAATAGAATTAGGAACTATGTATTGTATTATGGTAGGAAATAATAACTATTTTGGATATCTTATACGAGAAAACATGATTGAACTATTAACAAAGGATATAATGTTTCCATATGGTGGCTTAATTACTAGACCAATCAATGCATATGACATAGTCATTCCACCAAACGAAGAAACCTTGAAATTAGATAGATTTAATATCATAAATAGAAACTTGTTAAGAAAATTAAGATGTATAGTAAGAAATAAGGTTTGGACTAGATTACTTAGGAGGACTGATCCTTCTCTACCTGAACTAGAACCAGAAACACCTATGTATAGGGAAAGTCAATCTCCTCATAACTAGTTCTTTTGAGGTAGCACCTCCAACTGAGCCAGCACCCTCCTCATCTACCGATACCATAGTGACTCGACTGGATCAAATTGAACTACATCAACATCAAATTTTAACTGAGTTGTAGCAAATTCATCAATAGCTTAATACTCTATTCAGGCATTTCAATTTACCACCACCTGATAGCTTGTTTATGTGTTTTTTGTTGATGACAAAGGGGGAGAAGTCAATGGATTCTTCCATGTACTCTTTAATGTTATTCTTCCATGTATTCTTTAATGCTACCATGCATTGATGTATACTTTATTAGCATGCATGAAGTGATGAAATTGTGCATGTTATGCTTGGATGACCTTAATCTATGCTGATACACAATGTATGAAACTTTGATATATTGCATTCAATCATAGTGATCAAAATTGTTTCACTTGAATTCAAAGGTCATGATTCCTTTTTGAATTCAAGTTTGGTTTATCTTAATTTGGCATATAGATAGGGGGAGTTAGGGTTAACTTCATCATTAATTAGTTGTCATCATCAAAAAGGGGGAGATTATTGAATATCGAATTTTGATGATAACGTCAATTAGTGAATTAATGATCTAATTTATGTGTTGAGATAAGTGATACAGGACTAACTATGATCGTAAGAAAGGCAAAGTGATTAAAGCAGAATCAAAGTTAGGTTGGAGTCAATAATCAAGCATTGGGCCGGATGAATCGGGATCGAACGATGCCGCGAAAGCTTGCCGGAAGATTGGGAGCTCACTAGAAGATCACTAGGAGTTCATCGGAAGATTGTCGAAAGTTCATTAGAAGTTTCGTCTGGAGTTCGGATGAACAATTAACATGCCGGATAACGAGGATTGCTTGCATTTTTAATTGCCTATGCCTTTAATTGTCGTAGTAAGGGTTTCAATTTTAGTTAGTTTTACAAGAAATTCCAATAACTTAATTAGGTGCCAACTAGGCCCTAGTTAAGACTATAATGGGCCAGTTGGATGGCCCATTTAGCCACTTGAAGCCACATCAAGTGGTGGCACCATCAGAGCTGGCGGAGGAACCGCTTGAGGCTCAGCCTTACAAGTCTAGGTGGTGGTAGGTAAATTGAAATAACAGTTTCGATAGGTCAATAGACTCCAAATTTATCAATCTTAGTATCAAAAGAAAGAGATATGAGTCTGTATTCAGATGCAATTAGTTTTTCTAAAATCTCGAATTTGTGCAGAAAGTTATGGCTAGAACAATATAGAAAGGTCAAATCTTAAAAAATTCTAGAGTCACACTTTTATTCCCAAATGATAGAAATATCAAGTATGAAGCTCAAATCTTCCAAAGTTTTTAGAATTAAGATGAAATCAGAGATCAAGATTTCTATAGGAAGAGGTTAGAACACTTGCCTTAGAAAAATTTTAGTTCTAAATGTGTGGAATTGATGTAAAATCTCAAGCCAAAGTTAAGCTTCTTCTTCTTCTTCTACTTCAATTCCTCTTCCCTCTCCTCTCGAACCACCATTTTTTTTCAAACCTAATATGAATCTTTCACAAATCATATCATATTTCTAATATTTATATTTAGGTCCCTACATTACAAATAGGCCCATATAAAATTTTCAAAAATGAGGGATATTACACTGTTTCACATAAATCAAAGTTTTCAACAAAGAGTTATAAGCAAGAGAGTACAGAAAGGTCAAAATAGATAGTCTCTGTTTTACATATTTCATAGAGTCAATTGAAACAATAGTTTTGGTAGGTAAATTGACACTAAAATTTTCAATCTTGGTATCAAAATAAAGAGCTATGAGTCTATCTTCGGATGCAATTGGTTTTTTCAAAATCAAGAATCTGTGTAGAATGTTATGGCTAGAAAATACAGAAAGGTCAAATCTCAAAAAATTCCAAATTCACGGTTTTATTCCCAAACGATAGAAATATCAAGTATGAAGTCAAAATCTTCCAAAGTTTTCATAATTAAGATGAAATTAGATATCAAGATTTCTGTAGGAAGGGGTTAGAACACGTACCTTAGAAAAATTTGAGTCCCAAATGTGTGGAATTGATGCAAAATATCAAGCCCAAGCAAAGCTTCTTCTCCTTCTTCTACTTCAATTCTACTTCCCATCTCCTCGCAAACGCACGTTGGCTACAGCTCTTAAGTTTTTCTTTAGTTTCTCCTTTAATTACTTAGGTTTAGCTACCACAGGAATTGTTAGGTGGTAAGCATATATGAAAGAAGCCTATGTGTCATCCTTAGAACAAAAATAGGTGACACCAACATTAGCTTAGCTAGTGACACATGTCCACCATTTTTTTTTGAAACCTAAAATGAATCTATCGCAAATCATATCATATTTTTAATATTTACATTTAGGTCCCTACATTATCAATAGGCCCTTACAAAATTTTTAAAAATGAGAGATTTTACATTGTTTCACATAAGTCAATGTTTTCAATAGAGAGTTATAAGTAAGAGAGTGCTGAAAGGTCAAAATCAAGAGTCTCTGTTTTATAGATTTCATAGGGTCAATTGAAATAACAATTTCAGTAGGTAAATAGACTCCAAATTTATAAATCATGATATCAAAAGAAAGTGTCGTGAGTCTATTTTCGGATGCAATTGGTTTTTCCAAAATCATAAAATTTGTGCAGAAAGTTATGGCTAGAATAATATAGAATGGACAAATCTGAAAAATTCTAGATTCATAGTTTTTTCCCAAATGATAGAAATATCAAGTATGAAACCAAAATCTTCCAAAGTTTTCAAAATTAAGATGAAATTAGAGATCAAGATTTCTGTAGGAAGGGGTTAGAACATATGTCTTGAAAAAATTTGAGTCTCAAATATGTGGAATTGATGCAAAATCTTAAGTCAAAGCTAAGCTTCTTCTCCTTCTTCGACTTCAATTCCTCTTCCCTTCTCCTCTCGAACCCATATTGGCTGTAGCTCTTAAGTTTACCTTTAGTTTCTCCTTTAGTTACTTAGGTTTAGCTAACACTAGAATTGCTATGTGGCAAGCATGCATGAAAGAAGCCTATATGTCAACCTTAGAATAAACATGGCACCAACCTTAGCTTAGCTAGTGACACATGTCCACGTTTTTTTTTAAACCTAATATGAATCTTTCATAAATTATATCATATTTCTAATATTTATGTTTAGGTCCCTACATTATAAATAGGCACTTACAAAATTTTAAAAAATGAGGGATGTTATACTATTTCACATAAATCAAAGTTTTCAACATAGAGTTATAAGCAAGAAAGTACCGAAAGGTCAAAATCGAGTCTCTATTTTACAAATTTCATAGGGTCCATTGAAATAATAGTTTCAGTAGATAACTTGACTCCAAATTTATCAACCTTGGTATCAAAATAAAGAGTTGTGAGTCTATCATCAGATGCAATTGGTTTTTCCAAAATAAAGAATCTGTGCAGAAAGTTATGGCTAGAAAATACTGAAAGGTCAAATCTTAAAAAATTTCAGATTTCTGGTTTTATTCCCAAATGATAGGAATATCAAGTATGAAGCTAAAATCTCCCAAGTTTTCATAACTAAGATGAAATTAGATATCAAGATTTCTGTAGGAAGGGGTTAGAACACTTGCCTTAGAAAAATTGGAGTCCCAAATGTGTGAAATTGATGCAAAATCTCAAGCCAAAGCAAAGCTTCTTCTCCTTCTTCTACTTCAATTCCTCTTCTCTTCTCCTCTTAAACCCACATTGGCTATAGCACTTATGTTTTCCTTTAGATTCTCCTTTAATTACTTAGGTTTAGCTAACACAAGAATTGCTAGGTGACAAGCATGCATGAAAGAAGCCTATGTGTCATCCTTAGAACAAACATAGGTTGCACCAACCTTAGCTTAGCTTGTGACACATGTCCACCAATTTTTTTTTTGAAATATAAAATAAATCTTTCACAAATCATATCATATTTTTAATATTTACATTTAGGTCCCTATATTACAAATAGGCCCTTATAAAATTTTTAAAAATTAGGGATGTTTCATTGTTTCACATAAATCAACGTTTTCAACAGAGAGTTATAAGCAAAAGAGTACCGAAAGGTCAAAATCAACAGTCTCTATTTTACAGATTTTATAGGGTCAATTTAAATAATAGTTTTGATAGGTAAATAAACTCCAAATTTATCTTGGTCTCAAAAGAAAGAGCCATGAGTCTATTTTTAGATGCAATTAGTTTTTCCAAAATAACGAATTTTTTCAAAAAGTTATGGCTAGAACAATATAGAAAGGTCAAATCTGAAAAATTCTTGATTCACAGTTTTATTCCCAAACGATAGAAATATCAAGTATGAAGCCAAAATCTTCCAAAGTTTTTAGAATGAAGATGAAATTAGAGATCAAGATTTCTATAGGAAGGGGTTAGAATACTTGTCTTAGAAAAATTTGAGTCCCAAATGTGTGAAATTGATGCAAAATCTCAAGCCAAAGCTAAGCTTCTTCTCCTTCTTTGACTTCAATTCTTCTTCCCTTCTCCTCTTAAACCCACGTTGGCTGCAGCTCTTATGTTTTCCTTTAGATTCTCCTTTAATTACTTAGGTTTAGCTAACACAAGAATTGCTAGGTGGCAAGCATGCATGAAAGAAGCCTATGTCCACCATTTTTTTTTTAAATGTAATATTAATCTTTCACAAATCATATCATATTTCTAATATTTACATTTAGATCCCTATATTACAAATAGACCCTAACAAAATTTTCAAAAATGAGGGATGTTACATTATTTAACATAAATCAAATTTTCAAAAGGGAGATTTATGCAAGAGAGTACTGAAATGTCAAAATCGATAGTCTCTGTTTTACAGATTTCATAGGATCAATTGAAATAACAGTTTAGGTAGGTAAATAGACTCCAAATTTATTAAACTTAGTATCAAAAGAAAGAGCTGTGAGTCATCTTCGGATGCAATTGGGTTTTCCAAAATCAAGATATTGTGCAGAAAGTTATGGCTAGAACAATACAAAAAGGTAAAATCTCAAAAAACTCTAGATTTATAGTTTTATTCCCAAACGATAGAAATATCAAGTATGAAGCCAAAATCTTCCAAAGTTTTTAGAATGAAGATGAAATCAGATATAAAGATTTCTGTAGGAAGGGGTTAGAACACTTGCCTTAAAAAAATTTGAGTCCCAAATGTGTGGAATTGATGCAAAATCGATAGCTGAAGAAAAGCTTCTTCTCCATCTTCTACTTCAATTCCTCTTCCCTTCTCCTCTCAAACCCACGTTAGCTGCAGCTCTTAATTTTTCCTTTAGTTTCTCCTTTATTTACTTAGGTTTAGCTAACATAAGAATTGCTAGGTGGCAAGCAAGCATGAAAGAAGCCTTTGCGCCATCCTTAGAACAAACATAAGTGGCACCAACCATAGCTTAGCTAGTGACACATGTCCACCAATTTTGTTTTTGAAACCTAAAATGAATCTTTCATAAATCATATTATATTTCTAATATTTACATTTAGGTCCCTACATATAAATAGGCCATTACAAAATTTTTAAAAATGGGGGATGTTACACTATTTCACATAAATCAATGTTTTCAATAGAGAGTTATAAGTAAGAGAGTACTGAAAGGTTAAAATCGATAGTCTCTGTTTTATAGATTTCATATGGTCAATTGAAATAACAGTTTTGGTTGGTAAATAGACTCTAAATTTAACAATATTTGTTTCAAAAGAATGAGCTATGAGTCTATTTTCGGATGCAATTGGTTTTTCCAAAATCTTGAATTTGTGCAGAAAGTAATGGCTTGAACAATACAGAAAGGTCAAATCTCAAAAAATTTCAGATTTATAGTTTTATTCCCAAATAATAGAAATATCAAGTATAAAGCCAAAATCTTCCAAATTTTTCAGAATTAAGATGAAATCAGAGATCAAGATTTCTATAATAAGGGGTTAGAACACTTGCCTTAGAATATTTTGAGTCCCAAATGTATGGAATTGATATAAAATCTCTAGCCTAAGCTAAGCTTCTTCTCCTTCTTCTACTTCAATTCCTCTTCCCTTCTCCTCTCAAACCCACGTTGGCTGCAGCTCCTAAGTTTTCCTTTACTTTCTCTTTTAATTACTTTGGTTTAACTAACATAAAAATTGTTATGTGGTAAGCATGCATGAAAGAAGCTTATGTGTCATCCTTAGAACAAACATAGGTGGCACTAACCTTAGCTTAGCTAGTGACATATGTCCACCAATTTTTTTTTTTTTAAACCTAAAATGAATCTTTCTCAAATCATATCATATTTCTAATATTTACATTTAGGTCCCTACATTACAAATAGGCCCTTACAATATTTTTAAAAATGAAGGATGTTACACTATTTCACATAAATCAATATTTCCAACAGAGAGTTATAACTAAGAGAGTACTGAAAGATAAAAATTGATAGTCTCTGTATTCTAGATTTTATAGGTTCAATTATAATAACAGTTTCGGTAGGTAAATAGACTCCAAATTTATAAATATTATGGCTTTTTTTAAATTTATAAATTGATAGTCTATATTCGGATGCAATTGCTTTTTTCAAAATCATGAATTTATGCAGCAAGTTATGGCTAGAACAATATAGAAAGGTCAAATCTAAAAAATTCTAAAGTCATAGTTTTATTCCCAAACGATAGAAATATCAAGTATGAAGCCAAAATCTTTCAAAGTTTTCAGAATTAAGATGAAATCAAAGATCCAAATTTCTGTAGGAAGGGGTTAGAACAATTGTCTTAGAAAAATTTGAGTCCCAAATGTGTGGAATTGATGCAAAATCTCAAGCCAAAGCTAAGCTTCTTCTCCTTTTTCGACTTCAATTCCTCTTTCCTTCTCCTCTCGAACCCATATTGGCTGTAGCTCTTAAGTTTTCCTTTAGTTTCTCCATTAATTACTTAGGTTTAGCTAACACAAGAATTTCTATGTGGCAAGTATGTATGAAAGAAGCCTATGTGTCATCCTTAGAATAAACATAGGTGGCACCTACCTAAGCTTAGCTAGTGACACATGTCCACCAATTTTTTTTTTAAACCTAATATGAATCTTTCATAAATCATATCATATTTCTAATATTTACATTTAGGTCTATACATTACTAATAAGCCCTTACAAAATTTTTAAAAATGAGGGATGTTACACTGTTTCATATAAATCAAAGTTTTCAACAGAGAGTTATAAGCAAGAGAGTACTGAAAGGTCAAAATCGATAGTCTCTGTTTTACATATTTCATAGGGTCAATTGAAATTATAATTTTGGTAGGTAAATTAACTCCAAATTTATCAATCATGGTATCAAAAGAAAGATCTGTGAGTCTATTTTCGGATGTAATTGGTTTTTCCAAAATCAAGAATCTGTGCAAGTATTTATGGCTAGAACAATACATAAAGGCCAAATCTAAAAAAATTTCAAATGCACAGTTTTATTCCCAAATGATAGAAATATCAAGTATGAAGCCAAAATCTTCTAAAGTTTTCAGAATTAAGATGAAATTAGAGATCAAGATTTCTATATAACGGGATTAGAACACTTGCCTTAGAAAAAATTGAGTCCCAAATGTGTGGAATTGATGTAAAATCTCAAGCCAAAGCAAAGCTTCTTCTCCTTCTTCTACTTCAATTGATGTTCCCTTCTCCTCTCAAACCCACATTGGCTATAGCTCTTAAGTTTTCCTTTTGTTTCTCTTTTAATTACTTAGGTTTAGCTAACATAAGAATTGCTAGGTGGCAAGCATGTATGGAAGAAGCCTATGTGTCATCCTTAGAACAAACATAAGTGGCACCAATCTTGGCTTAGCTAGTGACACGTCCACTATTTTTTTTTTAAACCTAATATGAATCTTTCACAAATCATATCATATTTATAATATTTACATTTAGGTCCCTACATTACAAATAGGCCCTTATAAAATTTTTAAAAATGAGGGATGTTACAATCACAAGCATCTCCTTGTCGTAAATAATGTTCCTGAGATATGAAGGAGATAATGCGTTACTAGTATAAGCATTGGGGTGGCCATCTTTCATTAGTACAACACCAATTCTAACTCCGGAGGCATCAACTTCAATAACAAAAGTCTTGCCGATGTCGGGTAATGCTACTATGGGCGTTGTTGTCATTGCGGCTTTAAGTCGTCGAAGGCGGTGGTGGCTTTGTCTGACTATTGGAAAGCATCTTTTTTCAGTAAGAAAGTAAGGGGTGCACTGATCTTGCCATAGTTTTACACGAACTTACAGTAGTAGCCTGTTAAACTAAGAAAGCCACATAGCGATTTTATATTCCTCGGGGTCAGCCAGTTCTACATTGCTTTAATTTTGGAGGGGTCCACCGCCACACCTTCCTCTGATGTGATATGCCCAAGATATTCCACCTTCTGTTGAAGAAAACTGCACTTCGATTTTTTGACAAAAAGAACATGTTCTCGCAAAATCATCAAAACAAGTCGTAAGTGCTGAAAATGATTCAAGAGAAGGGCTGTAAATAAGGATATCGTCAAAGAAAACTAGCACAAACTTACGAAGATAATTCTAGAAAATATCATCCATAAGGCTCTGGAAGGTGAAGGCAGCATTGGTGAGACCAAAGGGCATTACCAAAAATTCGTAGTGTCCGTTGTGTGTTCGAAAGGCGGTTTTCGGTATGTCTTCTTCGCACACTCGTATTTGATGATATATGGATCTAAGGTCCAGCTTTGTGAAGACTTGTGCTCCCTTTAATTCATCAAGCAATTCATCTTCTATTGGAATAGGGTATTTGTCCTTGACGGTTATGCCGTTGAGAGCTCGGTAATCAATGCACATTCGTCATGTTCCGTCCTTCTTTTGTACAAAGAGCACTAGTTGAGAGTAGGAGCTGCAACTTGGCCAAATAACTCCAGTTTTGAGCATCTCTTTTATAATCCTTTCTATTTCATCCTTTTAGAGATGTGGATACCAATATGGTCGAGTATTTGCTAGAGGATTGCCCGAAAGAATCGGTATACAATGATCATGCCGACAGGTAGGAGGTAGGTTGCGCGGTTCGTCAAATATATCTAAAAATTCAGCAAGCAAAGGAAGTATGTTTGGATCTTCAAATTCTATTAGCTTTCCCTTAGTTTTCTGCTCAATTTGTATCAAAAAGCTGCTACATACTTTGTGCAAAACCTTCTCTATTCTTTGTGTGCAAATCATCGTTACGTCGCCCTCACGTTTCCCGTGCAATCTCACATATTTCTCCTTATTGTAAAATTTCATAATTAGTTTTACAAAGTTCTAGGAAAAATTACCTAATGTCATCAGCTATTTGATGCTGAGTGTGGCCTCATAATCATCAAGAGGGAGGAGGAAGAAATTTACAATTATTTCTTGGTCCTACGACAACAGTTTCACCTGCAGGCACCTATGATCACACTTTAAAATTCATCCATCGGTGACCTTAACGTCAAACCTGCTGCAATTCTCAATAGGTAAAGCCATCCAAATAGCAACCTTACTGTTCATAAAATTATTAGTGTGCCTAGTGTTAATAAGAACGGTGATAGGTTGTTGCTTCAGAAGTCCTTCCACTTTCATCATTTGCGGGTTCGCGTAACCGACAAGGGCATACATCATAATATCAACCGGCTGCTGTTCTTCATTTGTGACATCTTCCTCATGCTCTTGGACCTCCTCTATGTCTTCAAGAGGTTCAATTAGTAGGAGGCAGCCCCTTTTGCAGTAATGATTGTGGTTCCACGGCTCGTTGCAATGTCAACAAAGACCCTTTGCTGATCGATCATGTAGTTCTTCTCTTGTCAATTTTTTGGAAGCGAAGGATGGCTGGGAGCAGAAGAAGGTTTATATGCCATGGGCCTAGGAGAGGTTCTCTTCCTCCAATCATCTTGGTTAAGTCGTTCTTCTTGTATTTGGGCGAAAGAAATCGCAGTTGTCACGGTACGAGGTTGCCGCACCTTAACCTCCCCTTTTATCTCTGGCTTGAGTCATTCGATGAATGTTCCTAACAATTGATGGTCAGTCCAATCACAAGCAAGGTAGGATAGCTTCTCGAACCTAGTTTGGTACTCTTGAATTGTAGAGGTTTGTTGAATCTTTGCGAGTTGGCCATTGATATTTTCATACTCTATAGGTCCGAAACGATTCAGCAGTGCATTCTTCAATTAATTCCATGTCGAAGACCCATGATTATATTCTAGCCAATTGTACCATTGAATAGCATCTCCTTCAAGGTGGATGATAGCAATTTCTACCATAGCATCATCCGATGTTCGATAGTAGCGAAAGTAACGTTCGACGCGCGAAATCCTCCCCGCCGAGTCTCCTTCCCATCATGGGAAGTCCAGCCTCATGCATGGCTGAAGCATATCCGAGGGCTGTCCCTCCTTCTCTGGAGGTCTCTCTGAACTCTCTCCTTGCTAAAATTTGCTTGGACTCAGCGGTTGTCCAATTCTGAATTCTGCAAACAAAGCGCGCAATTTGTCCTCGAAGCATGATTTAAGCCGCAATTCAATCCGAGATTCCAATGCTTCAAATTTGACATCAATTGGATCTTAAGAAGCCATAGCATATTCCTATAAATCAGAGATGTCCTTGTCTTTTTTTTGTTGATGGGTTAATGACATAGGGTAATGGAAGGTTTGGAAAAATTGAGGATCATAGAAAGGTACTACAGTACGTTTTTACATCTAAAGTATAGCAGTTTGGACGTAAAAGGTTAATGGTTCATATTAAGAATTTTTTGACGAAACCAAAGGAAAATCTACTGTTAGGAAGTGTCAAAGCTGTCGTGAAAATTTTATTGAGATTTGGATAAAAAAAACATAGTAGCAAGATAAAAAAACATATGCTATGCGGTTGGAATTCTATAGTACATCTTTCATCATAGAGATGAAAACTTTACGATGAAAATTTTATGCAGCAATATAGGAACAACTTTTTTTTTCTGGATTTTTGAATAAGGATAACTAAATTGCAACAGTAGTAAGGTAGGAAACCAAATGCTGTTGTAATTCACGAGGAGATCAAAGGATGATATGCGGTGGTGGAGTTGATGGTGGAATTCGACGATGATCTTTTAAGCAATTGTGGGAATTACTTTGGGCGGCTATGGAGGGCTGATAGATGGCTGTGAAAGGGTAGCGAGATGCCAAGAACATTGCTTTGATACTAAGTGATAGAACTGCTAGTCATATGTGTCTTGCAAGCCAATCACGTGAGTGATAGCACGTGTGACTTGACACGCAATCTTTTTGCCTATTATATTTTGGCATTTTATCACTTTATATTGACTAATGCATATATGCATATATATATATATATA
>LVTN01000710.1:84341-131278 GCA_001649415.1 Musa itinerans | reverse complement strand
CTATTGAAGGAAGGCCTCTAGTGGACGCTAGTGACCTTGTCGGAGGAGGAAGACGATAGTGGATATAGGTCACGTTGACATTACCACTCTAAAATCTCGGTTTGCATTTACTTTGAGTATCTTTCCTTTATAGCAAACTGCCTCTCCTCCTTACTCTGCTTTAATCACATTTACATACACTTTGATGTAAACATCTTCCGAGATCAATTTTACTTATACAAAAACTTTACAAAACCGACGTTTTTCACTTGTGTGATTTACCTTGCTGCAAATCACCTTAGTCTTCTTTTGCTCTTTCACGAAATGTTTCAAGTTCAAAGTTCTTCAGAAAAGGATTGAGTTGAAACCATTCTTGCGAAATCGGTTTCAATCGAAATAAGTTTTTAAACGTCGAAAGTTTTCCGCTACACTAATTCACCCCCCCCTCTTAGTGCGCTCTTGATCCTAACATTTTTAAGTTTCTTCGGTTTCAATTATTTGTTTGTTGATATTGAATTATTTGTCTAGTTACTAGCCCATCTGAAAATTGGAACTTTGTATTATGATGATTGAAATTTCTTGAAAAAAATGACACCTACTAATATTGCCTGTTTGCTGACACAATTATGCTGCCAAACCATAAGCTGTGCTGCTCTATTATTATTTATAGATAGATAGCAGCTCAAAATTATCAAGGCTAATGTTATTTGGGAATTTTGTTAAAACTGTTAAAATGCTCTTGTGCTATGTGTTGCATCATTTGTGGAAGTGTCAAATTATTTGTCATTCCAAATGCACTAATCTGAATGTTCTAGTCCAGGTTGTCCAGTTTATGGGTTGACTTTCGAATGCTTTGTCACGTAATATTCATTCCAGACCCTTTTAATCTATGTTTGACACAAATTTATGCTTCCAATTTCACATAATTTTTTACATGGTGCTGTAGTTGCATAAGTTTGTTTTTGACGTCCTATACTGACTGTCTGGTCCCAGTTCCTCCCTCTACCAAGGATGTATACTTTTGACATGGAAATGTACAAACAATTTATTGCTCCAAAATCCATCATGTACGTCATAAAAGTTGTGTACGTGCAAGTTGCATATTAGACTACTGTTTCAGTCAACATGTATAGACGAAAAGAACCGGACCAAACGACGAATTCTGCTCCTATTCGAGCTCCAACAGAGAGTTGGGGCAGATGCTCAGTCTCAGGAGACAGTGACGTATCATCCTCTGTGGGAAGCTCCAACAGCAAACGACAGGTTCTTTTTCTATTGCCCATGGCGATGAGCAGAGTTTTACCTTGAATTTTACTAAATAAATTCCACACATCTTCCACTCACTTTTCTCCTATTTACATCTGTTTTGTGATTTTAAGTTTGACGTTCAACAAGCAAGTATAGATGGCTTCAGTAATAGCCAAAATCATTAAAAAGAAAACACATGCTTGGTTAGTATTGTAATGCGAACTCTATTCCTATTCGAGCTCCAACAGAGAGAGCTGGGGCAGATGCTCAGTCTCTAGGAGACAGTGACAAGCCATCCTCTATGGAGTGCATTGGAAGCTCCAACAACAAACGATAGGTCCTTTTTCTATTGCCCATGACGATGAGCAGAGTTTTACCTTAAATTTTACTAAATAAAGTCCACACAACTTCCACTCATTTTTCTCTTATTTGCTTTTGTTTTGTGATTTTAAGTTTGATGTTCAACAAGCAAGTATTGATGGCTTCAGTAATAACTAAAATCATTAAAAAGAAAACACATGCTTGGTCAGTATTGCAATGCGAACTCTATTCCTATTCGAGCTCCAACAGAGAGAGCTGGGGCATATGCTCAGTCTCCAGGAGACAGTGACAGGCCATCTTCTGTGGAGTGCACTGGAAGCTCTAACAATAAACGACATGTCCTTTTTCTCTTTTACCTCAAATTTTACTAAATAAAGTCCACACATCTTCCACTTACTTTCTCCTATTTGTTTCTGTTTTGTGATTTTGAGTTTGATGTTCAACAAGCAAGTATTGATGACTTTAGTAATAACTAAAATCATTAAAAAGAAAACACACGCTTGGTCAGCATTGCAATACGAACTCTGCTCCTATTCGAGCTCCAACAGAGAGAGCTGGGGCAGATGCTCAGTCTCCAGGAGACAGTGACAAGCCATCCTCTATGGAGTGCATTGGAAGCTCCAACAGCAAACGACAGATTCTTTTTCCTATTCGAGCTCCAACAGAGAGAGCTGGGGCATATGCTCAGTCTCCAGGAGACAGTGACAGGCCATCTTCTGTGGAGTGCACTGGAAGCTCTAACAATAAACGACATGTCCTTTTTCTCTTTTACCTCAAATTTTACTAAATAAAGTCCACACATCTTCCACTTACTTTCTCCTATTTGTTTCTGTTTTGTGATTTTGAGTTTGATGTTCAACAAGCAAGTATTGATGACTTTAGTAATAACTAAAATCATTAAAAAGAAAACACACGCTTGGTCAGCATTGCAATACGAACTCTGCTCCTATTCGAGCTCCAACAGAGAGAGCTGGGGCAGATGCTCAGTCTCCAGGAGACAGTGACAAGCCATCCTCTATGGAGTGCATTGGAAGCTCCAACAGCAAACGACAGATTCTTTTTCTCTTGCCCATGGCGATGAGCAGGGTTTTACCTCAAATTTTAGTAAATAAAGTCCATACATCTTTTACTCATTTTTCTCCTATTTACTTCTGTTTTGTGATTTGAGTTTGATGTTCAACAAGATGGCTTCAGTAACGACCAAAATCATTAAAAAGAAAACACATGTTAGTATTGCCAACTGATCGTTGTTTTGTTCTAGCTACTTCACCTGTCTAAAAATCTACTCTTTCGACTTCAGATGACGTTCAGATCGCTCCGTTAAGCCAAAGGAGAAGAAGAGTGTGGCAATATCTAAGAAACCAAAGCAGGAGAAAATTGGACAAGTGTGAAACATTTAGTCAGTGGCTGCGGCTTTGCGTCCTAGGGCGAGCCGACCACAGACGCAACCTTTATTAGAACTTGTACCATAGGGGGAAAACATGATTGTGTTTGTGGCACCAATTTTGTGATTACAAGCTTCTGATACTTGTTAAGCAAAACATGATTGTGCCCGGTGGTGGGTTATCACCGGAGCTGCAAAGCGAGTGGAAGGCAGTGGCTTGTTTGCCGTTTCAGCGCAAGTATTTTTCGGTTTGTGTTTAGGGTTAAATTACCTTCTTCTGCTCCGTGTTCTCAGAATCTGGAATCCCTGAAACAAGCCTGTGCAATGTCGATTTCATGATGCAGCTTTGTTGTTTTACTTGGTTTATTACACTGGTGAGAAGAAGCCTTGTTTTGAGCATCTCACCCTCCATTCAAGAAGGCAATGTACCTAGAAGAATGGATGCAAGTACTGCTTGATCTCTTTGTTCCTTGATAAAGAATGACAAGACTATAATACAGTAAAGAATGACTATAACACAATTACGAAAAAGTGCCTCATCTCTTACTTACCAATTAATATAATGAACAAAAGCATCATCTTCTGCTGCCGAACAATTTGATTGATTGGGATTTCGATAGCTGATCACGGTTGAAGTTTCAGCAGAGGATGGACCGGGCTTCGATCACTGCTCGAGGTGGATCCAAGTCCTTGTCTTGCAGAGAATTCCCGAGCAGTTTCTGCATCTCAGATGCAAACAGATCATCTAAAATCTGCATGTCATCAACAATCCACATGAGCAAAGATATATACCAAGACACTCTTTTTCATTTAGTAGAAAGTATAAACAAATGACTGCTTACTCCTAAAGCATAATCGGATCCTCGATACCATATTCTGTTCTCCTTTCGGCTCTCAAGAAAGCTCAACACAATCTGATGAAACACAAGTTATAAGTTGGAAAGACGGTTCCATTTCTTGTTTATAGTGAATCTGTTTTCTTCCACATACCTGTCCCATTCTATCCCAGAAACCACGACAAATTGCAACAAAGATCCTGCTAGCTAACACATGATGTAGATTGTGTATCGAATCTGTTAGCTGCAGACACAAGGTCTGCATCCTGTCACGAATCTCGGGTTCACCTTCTGCTTCTTTTGTCTCTTCGAGAATCCTTTTGAGCCTCGTGGTTCGGTTTGCTTGTGCCTGCAAAATGTCACACCAAGACTTATTTATGTACAGCTCGCCAACACCCAAACTATAAAGAGGCAAGTGAAATGAGGGAATGTTTAAAGTGACACTAACATTGCTGACAAGCTTTTCCACAATTGCTTGCATGTACTTCTTGTACTTCTTCCTTAGAGTTACTGTGATTCCATTCATTTGCTCTCCAAAAATTGTATTTCCATCCTCAATTGTCAAGCATGCAGCCCAACATTTTAAAAAATCCTCAACTCCAGGATGTAGCACTTCAAGGATTCTTTTAACAGTGTTAAGAAAGATTCCCAGCTGCCAGAACACAAAAAAAATAGTTATTGTATTAGCAGTCTTGATGTTTCACCTAAATTTGAAATCTAGACATGGAACACTCACCTGACTGGGTACGACATAAGGAGAAGTAGGCTGTCGCCTTGTGAGCTTCTGCACTTGCTTCTCGAGTATTTTTGGAATCCCATCCCTCAAAGGTACAAGGATCTCATTGTATTGTTTTTCTAGTGCCTTGAAGACTGCTCGTTCGATGTCAGCAAGAGCCTAAGAGTGATATGATTGCATGATTGTGAAGCATACCAACCAGAATAAATACAAATAGAAGATTGCATTGCAGCAGCTACTGCTGGGCCAAAAAAATAACCAATTATCACTTACATTCTCTAAAGCCAACAAGTACTGAGGCCATCTACTGATCACCACCTCATACTCATTTATGCATTTTCTAATCTGTTCATATATGTTCTCAACAAATGGTGACGTTGCACAATTTGTGGATACATCTAACCATGGTACCTGCAAAGACTAATATCCAATAAAAGATGAATGATTGTTTTCCCAGTCATGCATCCAAGATATCTGAATATAATGACAATGTTTGATTATTGCCAGACTATAAATCACTCATATTAATTCCTATTGATTAAATTTCAGAAAATGCAAGGCCAAAGAAAATATGAATGCAAAGAAAGACCTTTTCTGTCTTGCAAAGATCAAGTAACTGAAGCAGCGTGTCTTGGATCCAAACCATGATATAGTCATGGAACAAATCCTTTGAGACAACCCCTCCATGAACTGGCCTGAAGAAGACAGTGTCGATAGATTAATATTAGAACTACATTGCTGATGCAGCTGACTACTATATCTTGGTTAGCCAAGTTTGAAAATACACACAGCCAAAAACCATAAAAGCAGCACAAGTATTTATCCATCAATATATTTCTAATTAATTCTAATATAACGTACCTGATGTTCCATGACTCAAGATCTCTTTCAAAATCAGCAGTTGCAATCAGCAGCTCTGCCACATGCTGTGAGGGCTTGGATGGAGGGCAAGCTGCAAGAAACCCTCGGAGTCTTTTGCAGAGCTCAGTACTGTATAAAGAAGCAGCAATATTTGGCAGATCTATGGAACTGACAATAAGGGGAGATCAACAGTTATTTTGTTAGTATCATCATGCAACTAAATCCACTAAGGTTGCTTCTGTTAAAAGTCCTAGAGATGGCTAAACAAGATAATACCTAGGAAATATATGCTGATTGTGAATCTTGATATCTGCTTGAATCTCGTTGCTTATATTCATGCATAGCATTTTCATTTTGAGATATGCTGTTGAGATGGTCATAGGGTCTGCGTAGAGTCCATCACAGTTGCTTGACATAAATTCATCAGTTTCTACCAAATGCCGCCTACACCGCTTTGCTGCAGCAATCTGTAACACAAGATTTAGGTATGATTTAAGCCTCACAAAAGCAATATGGTGAATCTCCCAGAAGGTCCAGGGAAATAAAAAAATTCACTATCCAAACAAGAAGATATTGTAATTGTATCAGATAAAGGAAACAAGAAATATACCTCTATACTTGTAACAGAAAAATGGAATTTCTGATTAATGTAATGTAAAAACCTCATTGAGTAAACAACAAGTTTATTAATAAATGGAAAATAACATATTAACATCTTTGGGTCCATCTCATCAGTACCTTCAAAACATGTACAATATCATGTCTCTAGAGTTGCAAATACAAGCTCTTATGATTTTCAACTTATTTCATATATGCCCAGTATTTTTGTATATGCTCACATTATGTAAAATTTGGAAGGATCTTCATGAAGTTTTTAACAAGGGTTACAATCATACAAGCATTAGAGGAGTATCTATGATATTTCCATCTTTGAGAGGAGACCTATGAAATCATAAGCAAAGGGACACATAAAATTGCAACATAATGTATAGAATTTTTAAGGCAGTTCCAGATATATTTTGACTAGCTAAATGCATTCATTTTCATAACTTGCCTGCAAATGATTTCTTAAAATATTTTGAGCTTCTTGAGACAGGATATCATGCAGAAGAGTGAATATCTGTACAGCAGGCACTAAGGCTGGTGCAGCAGATTCCGGAATTGGACCAAAAATGTCAGTTAGGCCTGTTGGTGAAAGCTCATCTAGTGACTTGTAGTTCTCAAAAGTAGTTGCCAACAAATTGTTGATCTGATCTTCACAATCCAGTAGAATGCTTCTCTGTGATAAACAGTGGAAAAAGACCATGTCAGAAACTTCTTGCACATTACCATGAGTTATTACTTGTATAATGATTTAATGCTTACTTTGGCATATGAACAACAGATGCATCAAATGTTGCACATCATCACCTACCAGCTTACAATAATGCACATATTTACCAAATTTTTTGTGCAAGAGTCATTTGGTCAATTTAAACTTAAAAACTAGGTCACACTGTAAGCAATCATAATGATGATTTGTTCAATTTACATAAAGATAGATCAAATCATGTTGCAAACCTCTTTCTGGATGGTATATTTGAAGCTTGGTCATAGTATGTCAATGTCCCAAATAAATGGTAAATGTAGGGTCTAAATTAACATATAGAGTGACACGTACCAAAAACTTACAGGGGGAGAACCAGCCATGACTTTTTTTTTTTATTCTTTAAAAAGTGTTCTTTTTCAAATATTTCACAAGCATGCATTAACTTGCATAACCAGGGATAGTGTTTTAGGTAACAATGCATATTGTAGATTGTAGAACAATACCTCTTGTCTAGTTAAATTTTTTTCACCTCGAGCTCTCATGATGGGTAAAAGGAGCTCATATATAAGCTCTAAGCATTCTTTTGTAGGTGTCGCAGCATTCATGATAAATGAAAGATACCTAAGAAATTTACAAAAGATAGACATATTAGTATTTTAAGGATGTATGTGATTATATTCATTAACTCAGACATTCAACTACCTCAGCTTTGTATATGCATCAGTTACTCCATAATAATCAGCAAATTCATTCAAAAGCCACTTCCAATGACCATGTATATGTAAATTCTTTGAATGAAAATGCTGAGCTCGCATTGTTGCCTCAAGTACTAGATCATATATCATTGTTTCGACAACTGGACCACCCTGCAACATCTAAGCAACAAGTAATCTGGTCATCCATTATCGATAGGGGAATAAATTCAAGGTCATATTAGAATGTGCCAAAAATCATCCTAGCACAACTTGAAACTTCATTATGCTAAAGGGCCTCGGTATTTGACTTCAAAAGACTTAGAAGAGTTACAATCTTGATAGATAAGGATCTCTTATGATGCCCAGACCTGTTCATGTAATAAAAAATTTGCAGTTGTATGCTCAAAAAGAACAAAAATAACCACCTTGTTGGAAGTCATCTTGTCCGAAGAGCGAAAAACACTGATTGAGATTTGAACCTTCCCTACACAGACATGATCTTCTAAGTATATAGGGCACCATCTAGTCATCTCTCCCTGCTTCATTTGCATGCATCTTACAAAAGTAAGCTTGGTGATGATAGTAAAATTATTAAATCAGAAGAACCTATTAGAACGATGGTAGAACAGATGCATACATGACATTCAGCCAGTGATGATATTGGTACTGTGGCACGACCTTGGATAATTCTATTTATATTATGGACTTCAATCAAAAGTGCATCTCCTTGACTCTCAGGATAGCTGAAAAGAGATCAGTAGTTGAGCTTGTACATGTACAGAACATAAAACTAGTGGCATCTCATGTTAATGCATGTAGCAAGTAAACATAAACTGGACATATATAGTAGTTATTAATTTGGACTTACAATATATGAGAATCACCAGTTCCAGGTTTCAAACACACACTAGAACCTGATTCTGTGAGTGCATCTTCACTAGAGCTCTTCAATTGTAATATACATGACAGAGTGTCTGAAGTTAATAAAAAGAAGTTAGCATCTTTAGTGACTATTTGCAAATTCTGGGACAAAAATAGGATAAATGCTCAGTTTCATAACCTTCAGAAGAAACTGGGGAAGCAGTTGCTCTTAATGAATTTATTTGACTTTTTAAAATTGCTGACATGTGTTTGACATATTCAGCTCCCATTTGCATATATATTGTTCGATACGAAGAGGTAGATTGCAGCTTTCTTCTTTGAGGTATGATGCGGATCCTTTTCACTACAAAAGAAAGGAAAATTCACATTTTATATTGCAAGAATATATCTTATACAATTGAGGGATGTTACTCTCAAGACTGATACCTACTTTTGTAAGAACTCTATGTATGATTTTTTTTAAAAAAGAAATCAAATAGAACTAAAGGATGTCTTCATCTTCTTAAAGTAGAAAGAAAGATGGATTCCATTTAGTGTCTATATAAAAATCAACCTCAATAACTTTTCTGTTGTTCCAAGAAAGCTGATGTTTGATCCAATTCTCCAATTTCTAAAACAAAAATTAGTCAAGAAAATGCCTTGAGGTGTGACTGTACATGGAAATGATAGTGAATCAAGTCATAAGTTGTCATCATAAGTTACTAGCGAAATAATATTCAAAAGGCTTTACCTTCAATTTCCACTTGTCCAATCATTTTCCGACCCTTAATGACATTTGTTCCTTCTTTACTATCAGCATGCCTTCCCTCTCCTTGAGTTTGGCCCCTAGGATGCAGCAAGAAGGTCTGCAATCTGTATGATGATGAGATATGTCACTTATCACACCAAGCTACACAAAAGTGAGAACCATATTTTACCACCAAATGTAGAGGAAATAAACTAGTTAATTCATACCCAAAGGCATTGCGCAGAGCCATGCACTCATCCCGAAGGAACTCTGGGGCCTCCATGCAGTTTCTTGCCCATGCATTGAGGCACAATCGGAAACATGCATCATAAGCAATAAACGTTTGCCATGCGCTCTGAACACTGCTAGCACAAATGCACAACAAAATGTACTCTTATGATTTTTATTTTATATGTAGGCTACACCAAAGTACTTGGGAAAATAAGAAGTCTTTCCTAAGGCCTCAAACATGAACTTGTTAGGCAAACCTGGTATTGTAGCTTGCCATTTGAGAGGCAATATTTGTTTGCCGGAGAGGAATCTGCATATCTCCTTCTACAGGTATGGCTCTGTATTACACAATCCATTTAATAAGGCAAAATTAATTTGAACAATACATATGCCAACATGAATGAAGTAATTGTTAAGAAACATGTTCCATACCCTGCTGGAATTTCTCCAACTTTCTGTGCCAGTATTGAAAAATCTGAAGAGACCTCAGTGCCTAAATTAACCTTGGTTTCACCTAATGGGCAAATTTCATTTGTTAGGTGTCACCACATGCCATAAACAGTTCCTTCATGTAATGAGCATGACCTACTCCTTACCATCTAAATTTAGGCTACCTGATTCTCTTCCACTCCCCACAATGGGAGGTGCACTGGGTGTTCCAAGTTCTTGAAATTTCTCAGCCATGAACTCATTTAAAATATGAACCTGAAATGAAAACAGAGCTATTGTCAGATTAGCACAAGTGTTACAGACCTGTGGATCAAACTATAATTGAGATTCAAATTAAAGGAGTAGGTCATACACGTGAATGGATCAAATTATAGCACAAGTGTTACAGACCTGTGGATCAAATTATAATTGAGATTCAAATTAAAGGAGTAGGTCATACACGTGAATAGGGAAAGCCATCTTGTTCATGATTCTGGGCAATGGCACCTGAGACAGAGCTTCTATTAGCGCTGAACTTGGACTTCACCTCATCACCTCTACAAGTATTGTTTGCTGCTACATCTACTCTTAGGTTCTCCTTGGAAAGCCCTCGAACTAAAGTAGATCGCTGTCTGCCATCTGTTTCTCTGACTGGCTCATAGCAAGAACTTTCACCTGACAAGATCTCCTCCTCGCAACTCCTCTTACCTGGCTTCCCAAAGAGATCGGAGTCGCTGTCGGAGTAATTGGCGTAGTAGTCCTCTGGAACAGAAGCTACACTCTCATCTTCGTCCGAATCAGACAACAAGTGCGAGTGCGGTGTTAGTAAGCTCGAGTGGAATTTTACGGGGGGCAAAGCTTTCGGCGACAGAAAGTTGTTGCATTTGGAGAGCAATCGTTGTTCAGGGACCGGTTCCATGGGATATTTCTCTACCAGAGGAGATCGAGGTTTCTGAGCAACATCTGATCCCTGCTACCGTTCATGCATATGTAGTAAATCAGAACTCCATAAGAAGGAAGTAGTTGCTAGGGTTCCATAGTTACATGGAAAGAAGCAACTATATTTAAGATACTGGTTATTATTGCTCAGTAAGAGAGGACGGATCCACCAGGTAAAGCTAGATCAAGAAAGGACCCAGCTTTACACTTGGTGCAGCAATCGAAACCAGGAGAGGCGGCACGCATCAAAGATCGAACGGAAAGGAACAAGAACTCCATCAAATAATCGCACATCGGGATGCAACCGCAAAGGACCAAGAAGAGACGGATTTCAAGAAACCCTTGAAAAGAAACAAGTCCGCCACCAAGAACCACAAATGACCGAGATCCGACACGGGGCCGACGAATCTCACCATCCGGAAAGATTCAAAGCGAGATCAAATAAAAAGAAAGCATCTTCAAAAGCGCAGACAGAGGAGTAATTCATGAGGGATGGAAAGAGAGAGGGAGCGGGGTTGAGCGGACCTGATTGACCCAGCTGATGGCCGTCTCGTCCAGCCCCTCGGTGAACATCTCCGGCGTTAAATGATTTGCAGAGGGCGATTGGGAGCGAAGAGAGGGGAAAGACTGGAAGAGAGCGAGGAATGTGGTGGAGTTGGGAGCAGACGTTTTCTTGAAAGGGAAGAAGGAAGACGAAGGGTTTTAAAGCGCGGCTTCGGAGAAGCTGTGGGAGTGCGAGGGATGGGGAACGTGGGAGGCGGTGGTGTGGACTTAGTCGTGGTGAGAGTAACGGCTAGTTCGGAAGAGAGAGAATTTGAAAGAGCGGAGATGATTCTGGGACCCACCGGGGCTCTCCGCCGAATGGGTTCAGAAATATTTTATGGGCAGCAATCACCAGGACGCGGTTCAATCGACGAAATGTCTCTAAAAGCGGACCGGGCCATCAGTTCGATTATGTAAGACGTTATCAATCTTTTTTAAGATAATAACAGAATGTTAAAAAGATATAGGGGGAACCCACCAGGGCACACCGGCGATGGGTTCAGAAATATTTGACGGGTAGACGACTTGGAACCCACCCGATTCAGTCGATGGCAATGTTTCTGGAAACGACCTGGCCATCATAAATTATTATATTATTAAATATTTTATCGAAAAAAACCTCTAATGGGTGCCCCCATATTTGTTTCAACTTGGATAAAAATATATTTAATCTTTTACCAAGATGGTTTGGTCAAATATGATATTTAAAAATAATAATAATTAATTATCATAATTTTTAAAAAATAAAGAAGTATATTAATTATCTTAAATCAGTAGGATGTGATTTTATATGATTTTTATTTTTTAAATTTTTTTATGATAATTATTTATCAAAATTAATAATTTTTTGAATAACACCTAATCATTTAAGTAGAAGTATGAAGTCATTTTTATCCAGGACAAAAATAAATATGAGGTAAAAGATGTTAGAAGTTTTTTTCAGTAAAATGTCCTTTATTATTCAAAAACAAAAAAAAGTAACCGTGATTTCCATATTTTATCCATTTCGAGCTGGTTTGATACCTGATTTCAGTAATAAATCAGATCGAACCCTTGTGATGCTCGATCAAACTCATCAAATCAATCGAATTGATCACCTATTGTATGAAATCTTGAGATAGATACTTAACTCATCTCAAACTCGATCCATCGGACACAAGGAATCTCGAGCATATATTTTCTCTTGAAGGGAAAAGATCTCAATCAAACCTGATCCTCTCATACTAAATATCAGAAATAAATGCATACCTTGTCCTGACCCTTACCCTGATTTATCTTGACCAACTTATTACTAGCAAAACTGGCAATATTTCATCTTCTTTAGTAGAATTATAATACTCAAATCAAATCTGGGCTAATATTTTAAATAATTAAAACTCGACACCTACAAGCATGAACTCGAGAGAATAATATTCGTATTACACGAATATTTCTTTCCTATGATATCAATAGAAACCTCTATCAAATGAAAATAATTACTTATGGGCATAATCTCATTGTTAGTTTTGTAAGTGCCATTCCTCACGATACAAGGGATCCGATTGGAGGGACTGATGCTATTCTGGTGACATGATAACTTTTCGGAATTGATGCAAGTTAGCTCAATCAATGATCAATTTTAATATTATTAGACTGATATTTGTATGTATGTTTAAGAAAAAACCGTTCCTTTCTTTTTTCTTAATCGAGGAAAAAAACGACGCTTCACTTAGATAGTTAAAGATTATTGAAAGGTTTCTTAGGAGCAACGCTAAGCTTCCGTTTGACTCTGAGAATAGAATATATGAGAGAATGGTAGATGTTGACTTTATGCATGAACTATGATTTTACTAGTTAAACAATAACAGCAAGTCAACTGATTCATAATTACTTCAGTGGTTTCCTTGACATGATGAAGATTGAAGGAAATACATATTAAGAAGTAATTTTTTTCTTTTCAATTCTTTTAAATTTATAAATAGTTGAACTATTCCTCTAAGATTTATCTTCCTGTGTTGGTATTATGTTGAATACTGTCTTTCTGCCAAGTTGATCTCCGGAGACTAAAAATATACTTTTGGAAAGTGATTGAGCTAGAAATGTTGACAACTATAATGACAAAAATACTGTTGACAAAATTAAGAAACCATGTTTTTGGTCAAGAAAAAAATATTTAAGAACTCAAAATTATTATACTTAGGGAAATGAATAATTGAAGGGAACATGAAGAAGAAAAAATATTTTAAAAGAGCATAAATTATTTAATATTTTCAGAATAGTTTTTGACACCATTAATATCAGTCTCCGTTTCACATAAGAAAAAGAAAAAAAGGGATTACATAAGGTCACTCACAAATAATAATATAAGAATATGTAAGATCTAATAAATATAAATCTTAAATTCTATAATGATAAAATATCTGATTAATTTGTTGTGATTGTACGGAAAATAGTTTTTAGTTTTGAAATATGAAAAAATATTATTGTTGTTTTTTATTTCCTGTAAAGATAAGGGGACACCTTTTGGGTACCACGATCTTGCCGCGATTGCTGCTCTCTGCTGGAATACGCCGCCGATCTCGCCGGAACCATGGCGTCCGGCAGATACATGGCCTATTCGCCGTCCCCCTCCACCGCCACGCTCCCCTCACATCTCCGGTATGCCCTCGGCTGATAGACCCCTCGTCGAGCAGGAGAAGTAGGATTCCGCTTTACTGGAAACCCTCGTTTGTTTGGAAGTTGAAAAAAGGATTTGATATTTCTGGTTTGCGATCGATTTCTCTTTCTTTATTTTTATTTCTCTGGTAATCGTTTAGTAGATTCTGCGATGTTCCCTCATCTGCTCCTTGTTGGACCTCTGAGAGCAGCCACTGTTTAAAGTCTGGATTTTTTCGTGATTTAGGCAAGCTGATCATAATCAAAGCGAATTCTCTCTTGTTGTTGTTGTTGTTGAGTTTTTGATGTTTTTTTTCAATGGGAATGTTCATGGTATTCCTTTTTCTCTTTTTCTTCTCGGTATGTGGATCTGATTGAGCTTTGGAACATTAAATTGATGCAAGTCTTGATTTTTAGAAATCCTGATGATAGTTGTACTGGTTCTTCCGATGTGGAAAGATCTGTTACTCTTGGATGTGAACTCTAAGCTCAGTAAATTACCAAGTCTGGATATGACTTTATAATGAATGAAAAGTTCATTATTTGGATTATTTGTGATTGAATATGAATTGAAGCGTCAGAACAACACATGGTCAATTAGGTAACCATTGGATGTACTTGTGCTTTAATGTAAAAAAGATATCTTGGCAAAAATTAGATAAATAATATATTAATGTTCAATGAGTAGTTTAAATCAGCAGTATATTAGACAAACAGCTTTGCCATAAGTTCTATAATTTGCCTGAGGTAGAATAATGCATGCTTTTTTTGCATATTCTTCGTAGGCTGCTTGGGGCATGTGCAATATAGGAACTGTTTGGATAGTTTTGCATGCATGAAAACACATGCTTTATTGTGAAAAACGTTGTGCACTTAATTATCCTGCTTTAAGATGGTTTCCTAATGAAAATGTGTGGAAAATGCACTAGCTGCAAGAATTATATACTGTCAAATTAATTCTTGATATACAATGTTACTTGCTGGATTGATTTTGCTGGGTTGATGTAAAAATATAGTTTGTTGTTTTTGCTGTTGTTGTATAGCCTTGGAATGTTAAAAAATTCGTAATTAATATAAGAGTCTCTTTGGAAACAATAATCTAAAAAGAACTGTCCGGATATCATATTTTTTTGAAATCCTATAAATTTATGGGAGAGGATAAAGGAGATTAATTATCATTCTTTTTAGTGGTGATGCATATGATAAAGGTTGTGAAGACGTTCCTCAAATCACTACACAATCCTTCTCTTTATTCGTACCATGCGATCAAGAAGAGGTTGACATTTTTTGCTATCCACATTTCTCAAATTAGGATCGTTGGTTGACGAGGAGGGAGAGATGAATATAGGAGGTGACAGTAAAAAATGATCTTATCTATAACTCTTTAGTTTCCTCCTATTTATAGAGGTTATATGTCAACTTAATCCTAATGGATTATATTATATTGAGTATTAGATATCTATCTAACTACTCAAACTTCTTCCATTAATAAATCTCTACCCAATAATCTCTCATTGGTTCTTATTAGATCTTATCTACAAGATCCAATAATTCAGGGGCTTATTAGATATCCAATAAGATAGGGACTCTAACGAATATCTTATATCCGAACCTCTACTAGTTGCAATACATATCATATGTGTGTGACCCTCTAGACCTAATATCGAGCTGGCCGTGAGTCATACTAAGCTATTATGATATGGGGGAGGTAATGCAGAATGAATTTCGAAAGAAAGTCGATTGTAGGAAAGGAACGAACTCGGAACGAACTCATGATAATATTTTAATAAAAATTAAAAAATAGTTCACCACCAAGTTTAAAATCACAAAGGGATATAGAAAGTTCACCACCGCAAGAAAAATAAATAAGGATACAAAACTAAAAATAAAAGACTCACCACTCAAGGAAACATCCAAAAGATACAGAGTTTAAGAGAGAATTCCAAGAGTACTTCTACCAATATCATCAGTTTTTGAACTCCTTTCTAACCCTAAAATACCAAAGTAAGTACTAGTGCATGAAATAACCCTTAATGCATAAGAAATTACGAGATTAAGTGTTTTACAATTAGTAACTAACTCCTTTAATGCATTCCTTAGTCATGAAGAAAAGCATATTGAAACAACTTTAACTTTGTGTAGGGAATATGCTCATAAGCTATCATAATTGAGTGGGTTGAATTGAAAACTATGAGGCAACATTGTGGGCTGAAAAATATATCATAGCATTAGCAAGGTCCATATAAGCATATTATAGTAAATTAGGCACTCCCGTGTCAATCTCCCCTTATTGAAAAAGATTTGTTCTCAAGTCATTGTTTGTTTCATCAATATGATTATGAAAAGAACTTAAATCGACCACATTAAATATTGGGGACACTTTGTAATCTTCAGATAGCTCGATCTCATAAGCATTTTTACCAATTCTCTTAAGTACCTTGAATGGACCATCAGCCTTTGGTTTTAATTTTCCAAATTTATCTTGTGGAAACGTCTCCCTCCTTAGATGTATCCAGACCAAATCATCCCAATTAAACTTAACATGTTTTCTGTGTTTGTTGGCAGCTTGCATGTACCTCTCATTTTACTTTTCTATGATTGCTTTAATACCCTTATGCAACTTCTTTATCTGCTTAACACTCTCATCAGTATCTCCACCAAATTGCTTAGTTGTCGAATGAGGGACTAAGTCCAAAGGACCAGTAGGATGAACACCATAAACAATCTCAAAATGACTCTTACCAATACTATGATACATAGAACGATTGTAGGCAAACTCAATTTGTGGAAGAATGAGATCTCATTACTTAATATTCTTGCCAACATAGCTTCTAAGTTTTCCAAGCTTCTGTTCGTTACTTTGGTTTGCCCATCAGTTTGTGGATGATGCGAGCTGCTGAAATTCAAAGAAGTATCTAGCTTCTTCCAAAGAGTTCTCCAAAAATGACTAAGAAATTTTGAATCTTGATCAAACACCATAGTTCGTGGAATACCATGCAATTTAACAATCTCCTTAAATACAAATCAGCAATATGAGATGTATCATTCGATTTATTGTAGGGAACAAAGTGAGACATTTTTTAAAATCTATCAACAACAACTATGATAGAATCCTTATTCATTTGAGTTCTTGACAGTCCCAAAATGAAATCAAGACTCACTTCTTCCCATGGAGCATTTGACACTGGCAATGAAGTGTACAAACCAAAATTTTAACTTCTTGCTTTTGCCAAATGACACACTCGATATTGCTTTACATGTCTATCCATATCTCTAAACATCGTAGGCCAATAGAAATTTGATTGAACAAGAGCTAGAGTCTTGTCCCTATCGAAATGTCATCCCAAAACACTACCATGAGCTTCAGCTAGAATTAATTGTCTCAAAGAATAAGTTGAAACACACAATATATTAACTCGAAAAAGAAAACCATCAAAGATAGAAAATTATTGAAAGAAATTTGATTTGTAATTTTGCCATATTGAGCCGAAGCCCACATCATTCTTGTCGAGATCTTTAAATTTCTCAAATCTAACCACTTTGACTTCCATTGTTGATAATAAGAAATGCTTTCTACTCAATACATCAGCAACTACGTTTTAAACACTAGATATGTGCTTGATTGTAAAATTATAAGATTGCAAGAACTCCACCCAAGCTGCATGCCTCTTGTTTAGCTTGTGCTGGTGATTAATGAACTTTAATGCCTCGTGATTAGAATATAGGACAAATGACTTGACAAGAAGATACTGACTCCAATGAAATAAAGTTTGATAAATGGCATAGAACCCCTTATCATAGGTAGAATATTTCCTTCTTGTATCATTCAACTTCTCACTAAAAAAAGGCAATAGGCTTTCTGTCTTGACTCAAAACAGCATCAATTCCCACATTAGATGCATTACATTCAACTTCAAACACCTTGTCAAAATTAGGTAGTACTAAGATAGGAGCTTCGGTCACCTTTCTTTTTAATAGTTTAAAGGCATCATCAGCCTCACTAGTCCATTTGAATTTATTATCTTTCAGGCATTCAGTGATTGGAGCAATAATAGAGCTGAAACCCTTGATAAATCTCTTGTAAAAGTAAGTTAAGCCATGGAAACTCCTCACATTATGTAATGAAGAAAGTGTTGAACAATTTAAAATAGCTTCTACCTTGCTTTGATCCATTATGATTCCATTTTTCAAACCAACATACCCCAAAAATACAACACTAGAAGTAAAGAAATCACACTTCTTTAGATTAGCATAAAGCTTTTGCTGCCTCAAAATAAGAATTTTTTTTTTAAAATGATTCATATGCTCCTTTTCACTCTTGTTGTATACTAATATATTATTAAAGTAAACCATAACAAATGTTTCAATGCATGGCTTAAGTATATGATTCATAAATCTCATGAAAGTGTTAGGAGCATTAGATAGCCCAAATGACATAACCAATCATTCATATAAGCCTTATCTAGTTTTAAATATTGTTTTCCACTCATCTTCAGGCCTCATGCTTATTTGGTGATAACCACTCCTCAAATCAATTTTAGAGAAAATAAAAGCACCACATAATTGATCAAGTAAATCATCTAACATTGGAATGGTAAAACGATAATCCACTATTAATTTGTTGATGGTGCGGTTGTCCACAAACATTCTCCAAGAACCATTATTCTTAGGCACCAACAAGGCTGGAATCGCATAAGGACTCGTGCTCTCTCGAATTAACCCTCCATTTTCGTCAATTTATCCACTTGCCTTTGAAGTTCTTCATGCTCCTTGGGACTCATTCTGTATGCTGCCTTATTAGGTAGAATAGCCTTCGGAATAATATCAATGTGATGCTAGATGTCTCTTAAAGGTGGAAGGCCATATGAAATCTCTTTCGGTATAATATTTTGAAACTCCTCTAGGATTGGTTTTATGATTGCTGGTGTCTCCTTATATTGTTCATTCCCCTCTACTACTACTATTAGAGTCATAACATGACCACCAATGTCTAATTCACCCTTGCATTCACCATAAGACATAAAAGCGTTAATCTTCTTCTTTGATGCATTGATTTCAGAAGGTTGTAATAGAGCTAAAATAATCTTCTTTTTATTCACCTTAAAAGAATAAGTATGTTTGTAGCCATCATGCAACACATTTCTATCATAATTCCAAGGTCTTTCCAACAACAAATGATAAGCATCCATAAGAGCAACATCACACCATACCTCATCTTTATAATACTTGCCTATAGAAAACTAAACTAAACATCTTTTAGTTACTTTGATGTCATTTCCTTTTTGCAGCTAACATAATTGGTAAGGATATGGATGAGGGATTATGTTCAACTTTAGTTTCTGCACCATCTCCAAAGATACCACATTCTCAAAGCTGCCACTATCGATGATCACCAAGCACACCTTGCAATGAGAAATGCATTTAGTGTGAAACACGTTCTTTCTCACCCCAACTTTCATCCTCGACCATATAGGACACTTGTAAGCTATGTTGCAATACAATAGATATACCATGATCAGCATAAGTAACCTCTTACCATGATCAGCATAAGTAACCTCTTCCTCATCATTTTCGTATTTTGGTTCATTGTTTGCTTCATCTTCTCCTCCATCACTATGATCTTCAACCAAAGTAACAATCCTCATATTAGGACAATTTAAAGTAATATGCCCAAAACTATGACATTTGAAGCATTTTTGGCCACTTGGCATAGCAGAATTATATGTTTGTTTGTTGCCAGCAGATCCTTCACCCTTGTTTTGCACCTTTGATATCACCTTGCTTTGGACAGTAGACTTAGAATTTCCTCCTTTCGTATAGCCTTCTTTTGATCTGTATCGAGATCTCTTTTTAAAATTTTATTGCTTTTTAACTTTTAAAGCCAACTTGTTCACATCATTTAAAGACAAATATAGCTGTAGTTGAACCATTTTAGCAATCTCATATTTCAGACCTCTTAAGTATCTTATAATGGTTTGCTCTTCTAGTTCCACAAGCTCTTATTTTAATATGAGATTATCGAATTTTGTTGTGTACTCCTCCACACTAAGTTCTTTTTGCTTGAAATCATGGATTTTAAGAAAGATCTCTTGCCTATAATTGTCAAGTAAATATTTTCTCTTTAGCTCCATTTTCATTTTCTCCCATGTCACAATTTTACTCTTCCCCTCACGTTCTCTTTGTTTCTTCATATTTTCCCACCAAAAAGATGCATTCCATCTGAGTTTGAGTGCCACAAGTTTTACCTTCTTTTGTTCTAGTGGTTCATGAAAATCAAAAATTCTTTCTACTATTTTAAGCCAATCGATAAAGTCATTAACATTGATTTTACCTTCAAACTCTAGAATCTCCAATCTTAGGTTGTATTTGTTTTGTTACTCGTCTTGGACTCTATGTCTTGTCCGAAATCTTCTCAAGTCCCTTAGATGAGGGGTATTATCATCAGAAGTAAACTCTTGGACATCATTTTCATGTTGGTTCTTTCTACTTCGAAGTTATTCAATTATTTTATTTTTTTTCTTATAGACTACGCAGCAATATTTATAGCCGCAGCCTCAACGACTCAACATCATCTTCATGGCCACTACCTTCACCAACTATATTTTTTCCATTTCGCCTTACATCTCTAACCTTTAGCTCTAGTATCAAACTGATATGAGGGAGGTAATGCAGAATGGATTTTGAAAGAAAGTCGATTATAGGAAAGGAACAAACTCACAATAATACTTTAATAAAAATAAAAAAATAGCTCACTACTAAGTTTAAAATCATAAAGGGATACAAGAAGTTCACCACCCCAAGGAAAATAAACAAGGATACAAAATTGAAAACAAAAGACTCATCACTTAAGGAAGTATCCAAGAGATACAGAATTTAAGAGAGAACTCCAAGAAAGCTTCTGCCAATATCATCAGTTTCTGAACTCATTTCTAACCCTAAAATACCAAAATAATTACTAGTGTATGAAACAACCCTTCATGTATAGGGAATTACGAGATTTAAGTGTTTTACAAGTAGTAATTAACTCCTTTAATGCGTTCCGAAGTCATGAAGAAAAGCATATTGAAATAGCTTTAACTTTGTGTAGGGAATATGCTCATAAGCTATCATAATTGAGTGGGCTGAGTTGAAAACTATGAGGCAACATTGTGGGCTGAAAAATATACCATAACATCAGTAAGGTCCATATGAGCAGATTATAGCAAATTAAGCACTCTAGTGTCACACTACGCCATAGTCCCTAGACGATATAAGAGAATCCAATCCATTAGAGTTGTATGTGTATTTATAGTCTCTCATCCATCTATTATCCCAGAGATCGTATTTCGGACATGGTGTTATCGACCCATACGGGTTTTACTCGAGCCTCACTCTGATCGGATTTTCCCGGAGAACTCTTTCTCTCTCAATCCGAATGACCTTGGCTAAGGATTTATTTGAGTAAGAATACATAAGATATTCCTCTCATAACATTGAGAATATATAATTATTTATCGACACTCAATAGCCCTCGTAAGGTTGACTACCACTCCCGATGATTGATTATGCTAGATCTATAACTTCCTGGTCTACAAGTCTAATATCAAAGAGTAGAGTACTCATATAGGACATCCTTGGTGTTTCAAGTCTAATGACTATATACACCACTAGGACGAGAGAATCGTTGTTTGACAATAAGGTATCATCAACCATCTAGCATTCCGTGAGCGAATCAATCAATAACTCATTCTCCAATAAGCACCTACATTGTATCCCTAGTGTTCCCACGCAAGCAACTATGAGACCAACTGCCTTTATCATATGGATGGGTATACAACATATCAATCTATCAGGTTAACCTGATTTCTTTCTCGAGTAACCTATGATCGAGATTATTTAGGATCTTTGTTTAAAGGTGTAGTGTCATTATCATGATCTCATCGCGATTCGATTCCTATTGCACAAATCCATAGACATCACAATATATGTAACAAATAAGATAAGGTGATAAAATATAATAAATAATAATAAGTAAAAAGAGTGCGTGTCATATCACACGTGCCATCACTCACGTGATTGGCTTGTAGGACATCTATGATTAGTAATCTCTCACTTTACCTAAAGCCAATCATCTACGTGTATGATCCCTATCAAACTCCTGTGAAGCTAAAAGACAATATGAGACAACGACTTTGTTAGTGGATCTGCAATGTTATCTTTGGATAAAACTCTTTCCACTATTATATCTCCTCGGGCCATGATCTTCCTAATCAGGTGGAATCTTCTCAAAACGTACTTAGACTTTTGATAAGACTTGGGTTCTTTCGCTTGAGCAATCACTATGTTATTGTCATAATATAAGAGAATTAACTCATCACTACTTGGCACGACTCCTAGATCTATAATGAACTTCTTCATCCAAACTCTCTCCTTTGTTGTCTCTACTGCAGTAATATACTCGGTCTTTGTGGTTGAGTTAGTAGTAGTATCTTTCTTGGAACTCTTCTAGTATACTGCTCCTCTATCAAGGTGAACACATACTCTGAATTAAACTTACTATCATTGACATCGGATTGGAAACTCAAATCAGTGTAGCCCTTAACCCTTAGGCTACTCTCTCCATATATCAGTAAAAGATCATTAATCCTTCTCAAGGACTTAAGAACTTTACTGCTTTCTAGTGTTCTAAACCTGGATCCACTTGATATCTGCTCATAACACTTAGAGCATGCGTTATATCAAGCCTAGTATACAACATAGCATACATGATAGATCTTATCGCTGAGGCATAGGATATCTTATCCATGTTTATCCTTTCTTTATGAGTCTTTGGGGACATTGTCACGTCCCAAATTTATAAAAATAATAATAAATTAATATTTTATTATTTTACATAATAAACTCTCCATTTTTTTCCTTCATCTTGGAATTTAAATCTGTCTTCACAATAGTAAATGTTCTATTAAGTAGAAAAAGGATGACATCTTCTTGGCAGGGGAAAAAGGATGACATCTTGGTAGGGTCACAAGTCTCTTCCACCGAAGCTTCAAATATATTACAAAGTAGTAGATTACTCTAAAAATAAATATAAGATAAAAATATATCAACAACCACACATGCTAGTAGAAACCTCAAAAAAATCATAAAAATAATCTTCAATATTCATGTAAATAAATAAATATCAATAATTTAATAAAAAATGATAATATATCGATTTATCATAAAACTTATGCATAAGAAAAGTGATAATAATTTCTTACATAATAAACAAAATCATGCATCAATCACATGCAACACATACATAATAACTAGATAACAAAGGCATACATCACACCCGATGGTGCACTCTCCCAATAGCGGATGAAGAGGCATATTTCACGGGATGGATTCCTCCCAACAGCGGATGGAGATAATCTATATCACACTCTCTGTTAGGACCAAGTCGGCACTAAGAGGGGGGGGGGGGGAATTAGTGCTTTCGTAAAAACCTCAACGATTCGAAAATTCTTGTTCGATGAAATCGTATCGAAAAGATGCTTGACTTGAAAGTGTGTTTGTAAGGTAGTGAAAGTAATAAGCAAGTAAATCAGTCTGTAGTATAATGAAAAGCATGAAAGAAATGCAAGAGTGTAATTTCAATAGTGTGCTAAATGTCATGCGTAGTTTCGTAAATAGAAACCCGATTGAATTCATTTTTATCTATAACACAAAACAAAGCGTTCATCGCTTTAGCATTCAAAGAAAAAGTTTTTTTCTCCAAATCATTCCATTCATTAATTGGATTAGAAGACTTTTAAAAATCATTTTCAATGATATTCTATATATTGAAATCTAATCAAAGCAAGAAAACTCTCATTCGAGTTTTCTAATACGTATAGTCCGTCCCATTGAACATAGGAGGACAAATGATAGAGTGACCCTCTTGAAAGTCAAAAAAAGTCATTTTTCTTTGGTGTTAAACCAAATGAGAAAAACATGGCTCAAATACTAACTATTAGGACCAAGTCGGCACTAAGGGGGGGGGGGGGGGGGGGTGTGAATTAGTGTTTTCGTAAAAATCTCAACGATTTGAAAATTCTCGTTCGATGAAATCGTATCGGAAAGATGCTTGACTTGAAAGCGTGTTCGTTAGGTAGTGAAAGTAATAAGCAAGTAAATCGGTTTGCAATATAAATGAAAATCATGAAAGAAATGCAAATCGAGTTTTATAGTGGTTTGGTCGTCATGACCTACATCCACTCTTGATTTCTCTTCACTTAAGGACATCAGCTTCCACTATCGATCTTCTTTCACTGGGAGAAGATCAACTATCCTTTTACACTCTCTTCTTTTCATAGGTTCAGGAGAGAACCTTTATACTTCTCTATTTTACACTTAGACATCACTTCTCCCTTTAGAAGAACTTCTAAATACTAGGAAGAGATGACTTTATATTAAGAGAGATTTACAACTTTTTTCACAAGGATTCTTTCCCCTTTTTTCAACTCAATTTCATGCTCTTCTAAGCAGAAATATCTGGGGTATTTATATACCTCAAATGACTTAAAAAATGGAGCAAAAAAAGGTCTCATCTCGGGTTTCCCGGGTCCTAGTGGTACCACCACCTATGTTGGGCAGTACTACCGCCTCAAGCACTGACATTGGGTGGTACCACCGTTTAGTCTAGCGGTACCATCGCTTGACACAGTCTAGGAGATTGTGTCTGGGTGGTACCATTGCCTAGTCTGGTGATACCATCGCCTGACATAGTCTTGAAGACTATGTCTGTGTGGTACCATCGCCAGACCTTACTATAGGACACTGAATAGGCCAAACAATAGGCTCAATTTAGCCCTGATTCAGGCCCAATGGCCCCTTACTTGAGTTGGCCTAATTCCAACTTAATTATAACTTAAAACTACTTCGATCTAGACAATTATTATAAAGTATTAATCACATGTTGTCCGGCATGTCATTGGTTCATCGACGCTTCATCCTCTTTTGTGGCCTTTTGCCTAATCGACATATTGACCTCCGTAACACCGATCTCGGCGTAGTGTCCACTCTTCTAGGCCTGATGCCCAAACTCATGGCACGAAGCCTTTTGCTGATACATCGACCGATCCTTTGGCTCGACGTCCAATCTTTTGACATGTTTCACTCCGGCCTAACATTGATTCTTCCTACTTTAATTGTCTCTTCATGATCGAAGCTAGTCTTGCGTCACTCAAAACGTAGATTAGATCATAAACTATATCAATTGATTTCATCATCAAAATCCGAGATTCAACACTTCCAATAGTGGATGGAGGAACCATCTAACCATCACGTTCGACGGTCCGCTGAGTCCCGAAGGGAATCATTATGCTTGCCCTTGGTAGGGATACATAAACATCCATGATCATTCATTTACACTTATCCATTCATTTACGTATGCATCAAGAAATCAATACGATTGAATATTATAAGAGACCATACTTGATATAAATCGGCTAGACTTTGTTCATTGGTGGCTTTGCACTATGATGGACCCGTAGCTCCTTTTACATGTTGTACTTTCAATGTGAACTACTAGCTTAGTCACATCTACTACATAATAATAATCATATTAATATCATAAACTTAAGAAAGTAGAAAATCAATAATCATTTTCAAATGATATCTTTAGATAAAACCTTTAAATTCATCAAATAATAAATGCATGAAACATTAATCTCTCAATAGTCCTCAATCAACCAAAACCTAAATTGGAATAGCTCAATTGACTTAAACCAAACTCAATTCGATTATGATCTAACGGAACCAACCTCAAATCCTTACAGAACCGGTTTGGAATCACCCTAGATTGGTCTAATTTAGATTTGATCGATCTTGATTAGGTCATGTAGGTTTGAACTAGCCATGTTAGTCTGGAATCACTCTAAACCAGCTTTAATCGATCAAACCTTTCTGATTTAGTCAGTTAACGAGCTCAAACCAATAGAGGGAGAGGAAATTGGACTATGTCGTATAGTGCTAACCTAAACCAAAGCAACCTAGTTGAGTCTTGGACAGGTCACATACGCTGCATATGCTTATTCCAAGTAATAGGTTGAGTTGAGGTACAACGGGCTAGATATAGGAGCGACGATGTGTCTAATGCCAGTTGCATAGCTGGTAGGCTTAACTTCATGGACTAGGCTAAACTTCACTTATAAGTTGGGTTGAGCCTTACCATTGAATTAGGCTATGCTTGGCTTACGAGTTGGCCATATATATACACATGAGTTATGGTCATATCTAATCACATGGACTTGGTCGTACCTAGCCGTATGAGTTGGCCCATGCTTGGCCACTTGGTTGGGTCATACCTTACCGTATGGGCTGGGTCATACGTGGCTACATGGACTAGATCGTACCTAGCCACATGAGTTGGGTTATGCTTAGCCACATGAGTTGGGTTGTACCTTACCACATGGGCTGGCTCCTACCCGGTCACATAGGTTGGGTCATGCTTAGTCATATGAGTTAGGTACGATCTAACCGCATGAGCTGGCCTATGCTTGGCCATATGGGCTAGGTCGTATATGACCATATGGGCTAGGTCGCACATGACCACATGGGCTGAGTTGATTCGAGTTGATCGATCAACTTGACTTAAGTCAAACCCCGATTAGACTTCTTTTATCAAATTAGATTTCAATATTTAAGATTATTAAAGAATGACTCAAAACCATTTATTAAAACTTTAAATTCATGATCTTAAATTTAAAATTAATTACATTATAGAAATTCACACATAATTCTTGAAACATAGATATATCTAAGTAAATAAATTAGAACTATTACGCTAATCAAAAAATAAAAATTTTAATAATTAAATCAATATTAAAATTTACTTAACCTTAATATATCAATATAAATGAAATAATCATTCTAACATCACAAAATAATTATCATCATTTACTAATCATGAATTTCGAAATCAAAACATCATTATGCATAAAAAGTTATAACAATCTCAACATCAAGATATTAAAATATAAATAATAGCTAATTAAAAAAATAAAGGATCATACCACTAATCGACTATCCTTTCCTCGATATCATCTCAGAAAGTCCTCTCCTCAATCTTCCTATTGTCAAGCTCGGTGAGGAATGAGGGAGGAGTAGTCCCCTTTATATAGGAGAAGATGAGATCTCATCAAAAGGTAAATAATAATTTAATTAAAATTTATTTTATTTTTATTTTGATTTCACACATAATAAAAGAAATATAATATTTATTTCTTATAGTTCACACACGAAAATGGAATATATACTATTTACTTCCTAAAAATTAAATCATTCATTAGGAAATAAATCAATTAATAATTTGATTGATTAGTAGAATTCCTAACTTATCCACATGATTAAGGAAACCAAATTTAATCATTTCCTTTAACTATAGTTCGTAAACATAGAAGTTATTAATAAAGAAATAATCATTTATAGTAATTAATTTATGTTAAGAGAGAAATTATCGGTGATTACAAATATACTCACAGAAAGTGATATCTCATGTCTTATTTGTTTGAGACTCATCTTAGAATTTTTTATACCAAACCTTTTGACAATGGTGTCTAAGTACTTGTATTGGGATAAGTAAAGCATCCTCTTGGATTTGTCTCTATAGATCCGAATCCCCAAGATATATGATACTTCCCCTAAGTCCTTCATGGAGAAATATCTAGATAGCAAAGCATTTACTATAGAGAGCATTCCTGCATTATTCCTAATGATTAGAATATCATCCACATATAGCATAAAAAAAAGTGATAGCGCTCCCATTTACCTTTCTGTACACGCAAGGCTCATCTTCGTTCTTAACGAAGTCATAAGATTTGATTATCTCATCAAATCTTATGTTCTAACTTTGAGAAGCTTGCTTTAGTCCACAGACTTAAGCAACCTACACACATTATCTGGACTTTCCTTGGACACGAGTCTCTCAAGTTGTATCATATACACCTCCTTGAGGTTGCCATTGAGGAACGTGGTTTTCATGTTCATCTACTAGATCTTATAATCATAGTGTGTTGCAATAGCTAATAGAATTCAGATGAATTTTAGCATAGCTATGGGTAAGAAAGTTTCATCATAGTCAACACATTATCTTTGATAATACCCCTTAGCCACTAGTCTTGCTTTATAGGTCTCTACCTTTTTATCTACTCTAATATTCTTCTTAAAGATCCACTTGTGACTAATGGGTACGATACTCAGGTGCATCAATTAGGTTTCAAACCTTATTGGAGTACATAGAATATATCTCTGAATTCATGACTTCTTGTCACTTCTCGAAGTCTATACTTGTAATGTAGGGAAATCTACGGGCGACATCACATGCGTAGAGGAAGAACAAAAAATAAAATTCCTAGATTTCTTAAAAATGTGTTCATCGTCATGCGAATATTAGTACACAAAATCTGCAAAATCGAAAACTACGTATATGAAAGATTATGTTTTACCTAGGGAGATCGTATATCCCTGAATCCTAATAGATCTATAGGAGAGGATAAAGGAGGTCAAGCATCCTCCTCTCTAATGATGATCCACATAGTAGGGTTGTGACGATGCTTTTTAAATCGTTGCCCAAAACTCTACACCTGTTATCTGAGGAGGAGAAGGGGAGAGGAGAATAGGAGGTGGTAGCAAAAAACCTCTAGCCTATGGGTGTTTGGTTCCCTCCTATTTATAGAGGCCTCATATTAACTTAATCATAATGGATCCTGTCCTATTGGGTATTGGATCTCCATCCAACTACCCAAGCATCTTAGATTAGTGGATCTCTATCAAATAATCTTTCGTTGGCTCTTATTGGATCTCATCCATAGGATTTAATAATTCAAGGGCTTATTGGATATCCAATAAGATAGTGGCTCTGATGGATATCTCATATCCAAACCTCTACTCATCGCAATGTTTATCATATGTGTGTGACCCTCTAGGCTCAATATCGAGCTGGCCGTGAGTCATACCTATCAGAACTTCTCCTAGCTCAGTAAATTATTATCTCTATAATAATTCACTCGACTCATCGACTACGAACGTATTATGCCACTACGCCACAGTCCCTAGTCGATACAGGTAAATCAAATCCATTGGACTTGTCTGTCCTCAGTTATAGTGTATCTATAGTCCCTCATCCATCTAATATCCTAGAGACCCTATATCGGGCATGATGCTGTCAAACACATACGGTTTAACTCGAGTCTTGCTCTAATCGGATTCATCCGAAGAACTCTTTCTCTCTTAATCCGAATAACCTTAGCTGGAGATTTATTTGAGTAAGAATACATGACATATTCCTCTTATGGCACCGAGAGTGGATGATCCTCTATCAATACTCAATAGTCCTCGTAAGGTTAGCTGCCACTCCCGATAAGTAGTTGTGCTAGATCTGAAACTTTTAGGCCTATAAGTCTGGTATCAAAGAGTAGAGTACTTATATAGAACATCCATGGTGTCTCAAGTCTAAGGACTAGGAACACCATTGGGACAACAAAATCGCTGTCTGACAATGAGGTATCATTAACCATTCAGCATTATGTGACCGGATCAATCAATGAACTCATTCTCCAATGAGCACTTGTATATAGCATTAACTATAGCCCTAGTGTCCCCACACGAGCAGCTATGAGACCAACTGTCTCTATCATATGAACGAGTATATAGCACACCAGTCTATCTGGTTATCTCGATGTCCCTTTAGAGTAATCTATGATCAGGATTATTTAGGGTCTATGTTTAAAGGTGAATTGGTTTCATTATCGTGATCTTATCATAATCCAATTCCCATTGCACAGATTCGTGGACATCACAATATATATGCATATATGTAACAAGCAATATAAAGTGATAAAATGCTAAAATATAATAAGAAAAAAGAATGCGTATCATGTCACATATGTCATCACCCATGTGATTGACTTATAGGGCACCTATGACTAGCACGTATAGCCTCCTCGTAGGTTTGAGGATCAATGTCCTCAACATCCTCTCCTTTGATATGTCTCACATATCTCTCAAGAAGTTGGGGTACTATATCGAATTTACGTGAAGTTGGAACTTGTGTGTTAGGTACTTGAACAAACTCGGGTTATGGAATGGTGCTTGAGCTAGGTTCTCCAACCTCACTCAGCTCTTTCACGCTCCCACTGTTCCCACCAAGAATGTTTCTTCTCAAGGAACACTACTCTCTTAGCTACAAAGACATTTCGATCCCCGGGGTGATATAAATAATAGCCATAAGTTTTTTTGGGGTATCCCACGAACTTGTGTCACTCCGTCTTGGATTTCAACTTGTCGGAGTTATGTCTCCTAACATGGGTAAGACAGCCTTAAATCTTAACAATATTAAGGTCAAGCTTCTTCCCTTTTCATATCTTATATGGTGTAGACATTACCAACTTAGTTAGAACTCTGTTCAAAAGGTAAACTACGGACTCTATGGCGTATCCTTAGAATAAGATGAGTAGGTCGACGAAACTCATCATGGACCGTACCATATCTAACAACGTGCGATTCCTTCTTTTTGATACACTATTGAGCTGAAGTGTATAAGAAGGGGTCCATTGGGATAGAATCCTATGGTCCTTAAGGAACTGAGTGAACTCCGTACTCAAGTACTCACCTCCTTGATCTGATCGAAGAGTCTTGATACTCTTTCGAATCTAGTTCTCTACCTCATTCTTATATTCCCTAAATTTCTCAAAGGCCTCAGACTTATACTTCATCAAGTACATATATCCATACATAGAGAAACCATTAGTGAATATAATAAAGTAAGAATAACCTCCTATGGCCTTAGTCGTCATGGGACCACATATATCACTATGCATGAGTTCCAACAACTCAATGGCTCTCTTTTTAGTTCCACTAAATGGAGAGTTGGTTAACTTTCCATGAAGGCAAGACTCGTAAGTTGTATATAACTCATAGTTGAATGGATTTAGGAATTCATCATTTAGCAACTTTTGAATCCATCCTTCATGAATATGACCTAGCCTACAATGTCACAAGTATGCACTTTTTACCTCATCTCGTTTCTTCTTGGACACATTTACATTCATAATATGCAGAGCAATATCTAACATAAATTAATCATTATGCAATGTTCCTCTAGCGATGATCTTATTATCTAATATTATTGAATAACTATTATTCTCAAAAACTAATTTATATCCACTAATTGTCAAAAATGAAATGGAAATAATATTTTTGATAATAGAAGGAACAAAGTAATATGTATCCAATGCAATAGTAGCTCCACCAGGTAGATGTAGGGTAATCTCACCAATAGCCACTAAAGCAACTTTTGTTCCATTGCCCATCTTCAGGTCTATCTCGCCTCTTACTAATCTCCTAGGTCTTGCCAGAACCTGCATCGAATTGCAGATGTGATAAGCATTGTCGGTATCTAATACTCATGTGTTATCATAAGAGTCTAACAAATAGAGGTTGATTATGAATGCACTTGAAGCTTCTGTTTCGCTTTCTCTACAAGATACTCTTTGTAGTTTCTCTTTCAATACCTATCTTTATCGTAGTGGAAGCACTAACCTTTGTCCTTTGTTGAGTCCTTCTTAGCAACCTTTGCTTTACCTGGTTTGCCCTTGCCCTTGCCTTTCTTAAGGGACTTCTCTGCCTTTCTTTTTTTTCTAGTCTCACTAGCATAGAGAACTGGCTTTTCTTTCTTGATGGTGCTCTCAACTTCCCTCAACATATTGAGGAGCTTAGGGAGAGTCACCTTAAGCTTGTTCATATTAAAATTCATGATGAATTGAGAAAAAGAATCTAGTAGGGATTAAAGCACAAGATCTACACAGGTTATCATCTAGGATCATTCCTAGACCGGTGAGTTTTTCTATCCACTTAATCATCTTAAGGACATGGTTCTGAACCGGTGTCCTATCAGTCATCCTGGCATAGAAGAGACTCTTGGATATCTCATATCACTGAGTTCTTTCTTGTTCCTCAAATAATTTACGGAGATATAGGAGAATGGATATAACATCCATCTTTTCATGCTGCCTCTGTAACTTGGGAGTCATAGAGCCTAACATGTAACACTGAGCAAGAGTGGAATCATCTATGTACTTCAAGTAGCAAACGATCTCATCCTAGCTTGCCCCTTCCTCGGGCGTAGACTATTGAATCTCAGATTTTAATGATGAAATCAATTGATGAAGTTATGATCTAATCTGTGCTTTGAGAAAAGTGGCGCATTACTAACTTCGATCAGAAAAGACAAATTGATTAAAGTAGAAAGAGTCGAACTTTGGGCCGGAGTGGAACATATCAAGAGATTGGATGTCGAGCCGGAGGATCGGTCGATGTGCCAATAGAAGGACTTCGTGCCATAAGTTCGAGCATCGGGCCGAAGGATCAGATATTGAGCCAAGGAGATCGGAAGTTGCGGGAGGTTAACATGCTAATTGGACAATACATCGAAGGAGAGGACGATGCACCGAAGGATCAGACGAAGTACCAAATGAACCAATGACATGCTGGACAACATAGAATTCTAGTCTTATAATCGGTTGTCTTAATTGGTCGTAGTTAGGTCGCAATTGAATTAGTTTTTGGTGTAACCATGCTAACTCAATTAGGGGTCTATTGGGCTTGAGTTGAGACTATTTTGGGCCAAGTAGAAGGCCCATTCGGTGACCCAAGGTTAGGTGGAACCACCTATTAGCTAGAAAAGTCAAGAGCAAACTTTTCTAGGTTGTCAACCGATGGTACCGCTACACTGGGCGATGGTACCGCCCAGACATAATCTCCCAGATTGTGTTAGGTGGTGGTAACACCAGACTAGGTGGTGGTACCTGTAGGAAAATCTAGAGGTGATATCACATGCACAACGGAAGAATAGAAAACAAAATTCCTAGATTTCCTAAAAAGGTGTTCGTCGTCGTACGACGATTGGTGCACAAAATCCGTAAAACTGAAAATTGCGTATATGAAAGATTGTGTTTTATTTAGGGAGATCGTATATCCATGAATCCATGCAGATTTGTAGGAGAGGATGAAGGAGGTCAAGCGTCCTCTCCAGCGGTGATCTACACAATAGGGCTACGACGACACTCCTCCAATCGTTGCCCAAAACTCCACACCTGCTATTTAAGGAGGAGAAGGGGAGAGGAGAATAGGAGGTGGGAACCAAAAAATCTCTCACCTATAGGTGTTTGGTTCCCTCCTATTTATAAATGCCCCCTATCAACTTAACCCTAATGGATCCTACCCTATTAAGTATTGGATCTCCATCCAACTACCCAAGCCTCTTAGATTAGTGGATCTCTATCCAATAATCTTTCATTGGCTCTTATTAGATCTTATCCATAGGATCTAATAATTCAAGGGCTTATTGGATATGCAATAAGATAGGGGTTCTAACGGATCTCATATCTGAACCTCTACTCGTCGCAATGCCTATCATATGTGTGTGACCCTTTAGGCCAAGTATCGAACTGGTCGTGAGTTATACCTATCAGAACTCCTTTTGGTTTAGTGAATTATTATCTTCATAATAATTCACTCGACTCATCGACTACGGACGTACTAGGCCACTACGTCGTAGTCCGCAGACGATAGAGGGGAATCCAATCCTTTGGACATATTTGTCCTTAGTTGCCATGTACCTATAGTCCCTCATCTATCTAATATCCTAGAGACCATATACCGGGTATGGTGTTGTCAGACCCATACGGTTTTTACTCAAGTCTCGATCTAATCGGATTCTCTCGGAGAACTCATTCTCTCTCAATCCGAATGACCTTAGCTAGGGATTTGCTTGAGCAAGAATACATGAGATATTTCTCTTATGACATCGAGAGTAGATGATCCTCTAACGACACTCAATAGCCTTTATAAGGTTGGCTATCACTCCCGATGACTGGTTGTGCTAGATATGGAACTTCCAAGCTAATAAGTCTGGTATCAAAGAGTAGAGTACTCAAACAAGATATCCTTGATGTCTCAAATCGAAGGACTAAGTACAGATCTCCATCCAACTACCCAAGCCTCTTAGATTAGTGGATCTCTATCCAATAATCTTTCATTGGCTCTTATTAGATCTTATCCATAGGATCTAATAATTCAAGGGCTTATTGGATATGCAATAAGATAGGGGTTCTAACGGATCTCATATCTGAACCTCTACTCGTCGCAATGCCTATCATATGTGTGTGACCCTTTAGGCCAAGTATCGAACTGGTCGTGAGTTATACCTATCAGAACTCCTTTTGGTTTAGTGAATTATTATCTTCATAATAATTCACTCGACTCATCGACTACGGACGTACTAGGCCACTACGTCGTAGTCCGCAGACGATAGAGGGGAATCCAATCCTTTGGACATATTTGTCCTTAGTTGCCATGTACCTATAGTCCCTCATCTATCTAATATCCTAGAGACCATATACCGGGTATGGTGTTGTCAGACCCATACGGTTTTTACTCAAGTCTCGATCTAATCGGATTCTCTCGGAGAACTCATTCTCTCTCAATCCGAATGACCTTAGCTAGGGATTTGCTTGAGCAAGAATACATGAGATATTTCTCTTATGACATCGAGAGTAGATGATCCTCTAACGACACTCAATAGCCTTTATAAGGTTGGCTATCACTCCCGATGACTGGTTGTGCTAGATATGGAACTTCCAAGCTAATAAGTCTGGTATCAAAGAGTAGAGTACTCAAACAAGATATCCTTGATGTCTCAAATCGAAGGACTAAGTACACCACTAGAACAATAAAATCAATGTTTGACAATAAGGCATCATTAACCATCTAACATTCCGTGAGCAGTAAATCAGTGAACTCATTCTTTAATGAGCACTTGCACTGTAGCCCTAGTGTCCCCAGACGAGCAGCTATGAGACCAACTGCCTCCATCATATTGACGGGTATACAGCACACTAGTTTGTCCGATTATCTCGATGTCCATTTTGAGTAATCTATGACCAGGATTATTTAAGGTCTGTGTTTAAAGGTGAATCAATCTCATTATCATGATTTCATCACGATCCGATTCCCATTGCATAGATATATGAACATCACATTATATATGCATATATATAACAAACAATATAAAGAGATAAAATGTCAAAATATAATAAGCAAAAAGAATGTGTATCGTCTCACACATGCCATACTCACATGATTGGTTCACCTATGTGTCTGATCACCATCAGACCCATGTGATGTTCAAAGATAATTTGAGATAACGACTTTGTTAGTGGATATGTGATGTTATATTCAGATGAAACTCTTTCCACTACTACATCTCCTAGGGTCACGATCTCTCTAATCATGTAGAACCTCCTCAGAACGTGCTTAGACTTCTGATGAGACATGGGTTCCTTCGCTTGAGCAATCACCCCGTTGTTGTCGCAATATAAGGGAATTGGTTCCTCGCTTCCCGGCATGACTCCCAGATCTGTGATGAACTTTTTTATTCAAACTCTCTCATTTGCAAGCTCTTCTATAGCAACGTACTCTATGGTCAAGTCAGTAGTAGTATCTTGCTTGGAACTCTTCCAACATATTGCTCCTCAATTTAGGGTGAACACATACCTCAAATTATACTTGCTTTTATCGACATTGGACTGGAAACTCAAGTCCTTGTAGCCTTCAACCCTGAGGCTATTACCTCCATATACTAGTAAAAGATCCTTAGTCCTTCTCAAGTAGTTAAGGATACACTTTATTGCTTTCCAATGCTCCAAACTTGGATCCGCTTGATACCTACTCGTGACACTCAGAGCATGTGCTATATCAGGCATGGTACAGAGCATGGCATACATGATAGACCCTATTGTTGAGGCATAAGATATCTTAACCATGTTCGCCCTTTCTTCAAGAGTCTTTGGGGATATATTTCTAGAAAGCGATATTCTATATCTCATCGGTATAAGATCTTTTTAAAAAAATTTCATCCTCTTGGATCTATCTCTATAGATTCGAATCTCTAGGATATAGGATGCTTCCCCTAAGTCCTTCATGGAGAAGTGATAAATAACCAAGCTTTTACTTTGGATAGCATTCCTACATCATTCCTAATGATCAGGATATCATTGACATATAACACCAAGAAGGTGATAGCGCTCCCATTACTTTCCTGTATACACAAGGCTCATATTCGTTCTTAACGAAGTCATAAAATCTGATTATCTTATCAAATCTTATGTTCCAACTTCGGGAAGCTTGTTTCGGTCCATAAATGAACCTAAGCAATCTACACACCCTATATCTAGGCAATCCTTGGACACGAATCGTTTAAGTTGTATCATATACACCTCATCCACGAGGTTGTCATGGAGGAACGTGGTTTTCACATCTATCTGTCAGATTTCATAATCATAGTTTGCTGTAATAGTTCGGATGGATATTAACATGACTATGGGTGAGAAGGTTTCGTCATAGTCAACACATTACCTTTAACGATACCCCTTAGCCACTAGCCTTGCTTTATAGGTCTCTATCTTTTCATCTACTATGATATTCTTCTTGAATATCCATTTGCAACCGATGGGTACAATACCCTCGGGTGCATCAACTAGGTTCGAAACCTTACTAGAGTAAGAGAGGAATTCATTAAGAACCAAATTCATAAAAGGATTTGAACCAAGTCAAATCCAAACAATAAATGAGTTTCATCAAATCACGTTTCTATTTTAATAAAGAGAAATGATTCATTAAAAGGATCAAGATGTCCATACAAAATCAAATCCTTATTCTTGCGAGTGATCATCACATACTAAAAGTCCATAAAAATTCTTCTTTCATGAGAAGAGTAAGGAAGAATTTATGGGAAAGGAGCATCAAATGAAGGATAAAAAATCTATGAATAAAATCTATGAGAAATGTATTTGTTAATGAAATCAATGAGTGAAGGGACTAAGTGTATAAAAAATCATTAAGTGATGGAGCAAGGGTATGAAATAAATTTGATACCAAGTAAATTGATATTCCAGATTTCATGAAAGCCCTATTTACAAAATAAAATAATTTCTTGAAAGCTTTAAAAAAATTGAGAAAGTCCGGAAAAGATATACAACAAACTCATGCATTCAGACAGTTTAACATCCCTAACTCTCTTCTAATAAAATCAAATTATTCTTCATTTAAAGGTTTTGTATAGATATCAGCTAATTGATGTTTTGTATCAATAAACTCTAAAGATATGTCATGGTTATTAACATGATCTCTTATGAAATGATGCCTAATGTCAATATGTTTAGTTCTAGAATGTTGAATAGGATTTTTTGTTAAATATATTACACTTGTGTATCATATTTTATGAGAATATTCTGAAGGTGAATCTTATAATCTTCTAATGTATTTTTCATCCATATAACTTGTGCACAACATGCATCAGTTGTTATATACTCTGCTTTGGTTATAGATAATGCAACCGAGTTTTATTTCTTGGAAGACCAAGAAACAAGTGCATGACCTAAGAATTGATATGTTCTGGATGTGCTTTTTCTATCTTTTTTATACATCCAGCAAAATCTGCATCAGCATAAGCAATTAATTCAAAGTTTTCGGATTTTAGATACCATAATCCTAGATTAGGGGTTCCTTTAAGATATCTAAAAATTCTTTTAACTACTTTAAGATTAGATAGCTTAGGATTAGATTGAAATCTAGCATAAAGTCTACGCTAAACATGATGTCCGGTCTAGTTATGGTGAGGTATAGTAAACTACCTATCATACCCTTATAAGTTTTTTGATCAAAGCTTTCTCCACTTTCGTCCATGTCTAACTTAGTGGAGGTACTCATAGGAGTATTGATAGCTTTTGAACCATCAATATTACTCCATTTTAGCAATTCTAATGCATATTTGGTTTGACTAAGAAAAATATCATCACTAAGTTATTTGATTTGTAAGCCTAAAATGAAAGTTAGTTCACCCATTAAACTCATTTTAAACTCTTGGCTCATACTCTTGGCAAATGATTCACATAAGGACTCATTTGTAGAACCAAAAATAATATCATCAACATAAATTTGAATAACAAGAAAGTATTTTTTAAAATTTTTAATAAATAATATAGTATCGACCTTGCCTTTAGATAAATTATTTTGGATAAGAAAGGAGCTAAGTCTCTCATACCAAGCCCTGAGTGCTTGTTTTAATCTATATAAAGCTTTAGTTAACTTAAACACATGATTAGGAAAAAAAGATTTCTCAAATCCAGGTGGTTGTTCAACATACACTTCTTCGGAAATAAAGCCATTTAAGAAAGCACTTTTAATATCCATTTGAAATAACTTAAAATTATTACTACTAGCATAGGTAAGGAGCATCCTTATGACTTCTAATCTTGCCACAAGAGTGAATGTTTCTTCATAATCGATATATTTTTCTTGGTTGAAACTCTTGGCCACTAATCTAGCCTTGTTTCTAACCATGATATCAAATTCTTCTTGCTTGTTTCTAAAGATCCAATTAGTACTTAATAACTAAATGGTCACTAGGTCTTGGAACAAGCTTCCATACCTCATTTCTCTTAAATTGGTTCAACTCTTCTTGCATTGTAATAACCCATGAATCATCTTTCAAGGCTTTGTCAATACATTTCAATTCAATTTGAGAAAGAAAAGTGGCGTTGACACAAAAATTTTTAAAGGAAGAACGAGTTTGAACACCCTTTGATGTGTCTCCTATGATTAACTCCTTAGGATAAACATCTACATACTTCCATTCATTATGTAAGGATGTTTTAGAAGAAGAAGTATCTAAGTTGCTAGTTGGAGGAGAGAGTTCATTTAAATTCAAAGCATCAAAATTAAGATCATCATCAAAATCGTTTTTCTTAAATTCAAAGACTTTATTAAAAACAACATGAATAGACTCTTCTATAACCAAAGTTCTTTTATTAAAGATACGAAAGGCTTTTGAAATAAAAGAATAACTAAGAAAAATGTCTTCATAGGATTTTGCATCAAATTTTCCTAAGGCATCTTTTTCATTCAAGATAAAATATTTACAATAAAAAACTTTAAAATACGAAATGTTGGGTTTTTTATTATTCCATAATTTATATGGAGTTTTGAAACGTAATGGTCTTACTAGAATCCTATTCATGACATAGCATGCCGTGTTAACGGCTTCGACTAAAAAATATTTGGGTAGGCTATGTTCGTTTAACATGGTTCTTGCCATTTCTTGTAAACTCCTATTTTTTCTTTCTACTACATTTTGTTGAGGATTTCTCAAAGTAGAGAAATTGTGATTGTACCTATTAGATTCACAAAAATTTTGGAAGTCACGATTTTGAAATTCACCACCGTGATTACTCCGAATTGATGAAATCATAAAGCCTTTTTCATTTTGAACAAGTGTACAAAACCTAGAAAAATACCTAAAGCAATCACTTTTGTGTGCCAAGAAGTATGTTCAAGTGTATCTACTATAATTGTCTACAATTACAAAGGTGTATTTGTTACCTCTTTGGCTTATTTTATCAATTGGTTCAAGCAAATCCATATGGATCAATTGCAATGGTCTAGAGGTACTTATTTGATTCTTTGACCTGAAACTACATTTTATTTGGTTTCTTAATTGACAAGCATCATACACATTATTTTTAACAAACTTAATGTTTGGAATACCTCTTACAAGTTCTCTAGATGAGATTTGAGAGATTAGTTTTATGCTAGCATGACCTAATCTCCTATGCTAAAGCTAAGCGTCATCATTTAAAATCGAAAAACACATTTCATTATAAAGATCATCAATATCAATAGTGTGTACATTATTTTGTTTTAGGGCAATCATAGATGTGTTTTTGTGTTGTTTTTCAATAATGCAAGCATTGGATTCAAATCTAATGATGTATCCTTTATCACACAATTGACTAATGCTCAAAAGATTATGCTTTAAGCCATCAACCAACAACACATCTTCAATCAAAAAGTTGAATTTGTTACCTATGGCTCCTTTGCCAATGATTTTACCCTTGTTGTCTCCGAATGTGACATACCTTTCGTCTAGACTCGTGAGCTTAGAGAATTTAGATGGATCTCTGGTCATGTGCCTTGAGCATCTACTATCAAGGTACCATCTCTTGCTCGTAGCTTGTGATGGTAAACATTTCTACAAAAAAAGGGTGTTTTTTAGATAACCATTTGACCTTAGGTACCTCAAAAACTGGTCTACTCAATTTATCATTTTGCATGAAGTTCTTTATGGTTCCTTTAGGAACCAAAATCAATTTGTGTGGACTATATCTCTTAAATAGACATTTATAAGCAACATGTCCGAGTTTACAACAAAAGTTGCATTTGGTAGAGGGTGATAAATGCAAGATAGGGCCTTTAACAAAGGTGGTTGGATTTTGGTAAGAGCTACTCATAAATTCGATTCCGCATCTTCTATGAATGTGACCCTTATTGGCAAGGATCATATTCAAGGACTTGCTACCAACCTTAAACTTTTCTAGAATTTCTTTGAGTAGCAAGTTTTCCTTCTTAAGTGCCTCTAAGTGTTCACACTTAGTGCATGGAGGTAATAAAGGATTATCATACTTAAGTTTTTTAAATTCATTATTTAAAACGGTATGCTCCTTTTTCAAACAATTAAACTTTTTGCTCATTAATTTACATTCATCGAACAAATCATGAAAACCACTTAAAAGCTCATTGAAAGATAAATTTGCATCTAATGAACTACTTACCTCATCTCCGATAGCCATTAATGCGTAGTTGGCGGCTTCCTTCTTGGTTGTTAGCAAATGCCATCCCTCTTGGGTTTCAAACCAAAATGAGAGTGACCTCGCTCTGATACCAATTGTTAGTATCAAGAACAGCACTAAGATGGGAGGGGGATGAATTAGTGCAGCGGATAAAAACGATAAATTTCAACAATTTCGAAAAACTTCGTTCGATGAAATTATAAGTTTGACGAAAACCCTTAGTTAGACTCGAATAAGTTTGCAAGTGCGTAGAGAAGAGGGGATTGGATAGTTTGCAATAAAGTAAAGTAAAATGCAGTAAAGAGAATAAGTGTAAGGAAAGAACACATCAAAATTTATAGTGGTTCGGTCGTTGTGACCTACATCTGTTAGAAACGAGTCAACACTAAGAGGGAGGGGTGAATTAGTGCAGCGGATAAAAACGTCAGTTTTATAAAATCTTCATTCATCTAAAACCGATCTCGGAAAGTGTTTAACTTTAAAGCATACAGAAGAGTGTAGTAGATGTAAAGCAAGTAGAGAATGGCAGTTTGCAGTAAATGTAAATTACAAGAAGTAAATGCAAACCGAGTTATAGTGGTTCAGTCGTCGTGACCTACATCCACTCCACCGATTCCTCTTCCGTCGAGGCCACCGGCATCCACTAACGATCTTCCTTTAATAGGCGAAGATCAACCTTCTTCTTACAACTTTATTCTGCTTTTGTAGGCTCAGGAGAGAACCTTTACACCCCCCTTTTACAAAGCCTCCCTCACACTTTCCCTTAGAATAGTCTCTAACTTTAGGAGGAGGGACTCTATATTTTTCAAGGGTTTTTAACTCTAAAAACACAGAGTTAAAAACATAGAGTTTTTGTTCACTTTTCTTGCTACTCTAAGCAGGAATATCTGGGGTATTTATATACCCCAAATGACTTCAAAACTTGGAGCCAAAATTCAAATCCATGAAATTTCGGGGTACGGGCGGTACTATCGCCTGCTGCCTAACACTAGGTCTGTAAGTCTAGGTTTCTTCCGACGAGCTTTGGGCGAACTTCCGATGATCTCTCGACAATGTTCCAGCGGACTCCCAGCAAGCTCCTAGATTTCACAATAATCTTCTTGGTGACTTTCGATGAGCTTCTTTAGTAAGCTCCTGGACTTTTCGGTTGAATCCGATAGAACTTTCGATAAATGTCCGGACTTCCGACGAACTCTCGAACTCCCAACGATATCTCATTCTTGACTCCGGGACTTCATTTGCTTTATGCCTTGATCACTATCATAGTTAATCCTGCACAAATAAAACTTATTTCAATCTAGATAATTATTACAAAGCATAAATCATGTTGTCCAGCATTTCATTGGTCTATCGATGCTTCGTTCGATTCTTTGGCGTATTGTCCTCTCTTGCGGCCTATTGCCTAATTGGCCAGTTGACTTCCGCAACTCCGATTTCCTTGGCATAATTTCCACTCTTCTTGGCCTAATACCTGAATTCACAGCCCAAAGCCTTCTGCTGATACATTGACCATTCCTCCGGCCCGACGTCCAATGTTCTAACATGTTTGCTCCAACTCAACGTCCGATTCCTCCTTCTTTAATCAATTTGCCTTTTCTGATTGACGTTAGCCCTATGTCACTTAAACGCATATTAGATCACAAACACTATCAATTGGTTTCATCATCAAAATATGAGATTTAATAATTTCTCCCTTTTTGATGATGACAACCAATTATTGACAGAGTTAACCTTAACTCCCCTATCAATATGTCATATTTGATAGAACTCTTGGATTCAAAAATCCAAGCAACATGTTATCATAAAAATTATGCATAACATTATCATACTTCTCCCCCTTTGTCATCAACAAAAAGGAAAAGTACAACTATCAAGTGTTTGAGATATGCAAGTTCAAATCATTGCAACATAATCATAATCTCAAGATTTATCATCATGCAAGTTAGCAAGTTTTAGAGATGTGTAGAGTTTAGCATGTTTGCTTTTCTTTACAATGTTTAAGCTAGCAAGTTTTCGAAAAGAATGCAAGATAGCATTTTTGCCTCTTATTGAAGTGTGCAAGCTAGCAATTGTTGCTTTCTTTTGCAATATGCAAGTTGCAAGTTTTGCTTCTTGAGATAGGCAAGATAGCACTTTTGCTTCTCTTGAGATTGTAAGATAGCAATTCTTGGTAATGTTTAAGATAGCAAGTTTTACATCATGCAAGCTAGTGAATTTTAGAACATGCAAGCTAGCAATTTTGCACATGAAAATTGACAAAGTTTTGCATCTTTTGAGATTAGCAAGCCTTTTTTTCTTCCCTTTATGATGTGTAAACTAGCAACTTTTCTCCCCCTTTGTCATTGTCAAAAAGAAGGGAAGAATACAATTTTGTAATTCTTTTCCCTTTACATCAATTTCTAAATCATGACAAAGATAAAGTATCAATCTTTTTTCAATATGTTTGTGCATCATAATAGTTTCAAATTAAAACATGCACAATTTTAAAACCTTATATTTCATTCTTACTTCGTGCATGATATCAAAAATAAATCAATCATTACTACAACTCATCATGCACAACATCAAAATGAAAAATTATCAAACATGATACAAACATTTATTTTCAAAATATTCATCATTATTTTCAACTTATTTAATTTATCAAATCAACAAAGTCACTTTAAAGAGATTCAAAATGAGATAAAGAGATTTATCGATCTTTCTAAATGCAAGTGATTTCCTTTCTCCCTTTTGTCATTGTAAAGAAGAAAGAAGAATTTTTAATGGTGCAATTTATTTCTTTCTTACATCAATGCTCTAAGCATCACATAAATACAAAGATAATTATATAAAAGTTATGACTTGAAGGATGAAAGATTAAGAAAGATCAATTCCCAAATGATTCATCTTGACAAATTTCCCTTTTAGTAAATAACAAAAAGAAACATGAGAGTTCAAAAAAATATAATATCTTGATTCATGCATAAGAAATCTCAAGTTATAAATCTCGAAAATTCAAGATAAATCTCATTCAAATTCAACTCGTTAAATCAAAATCATTTTCAAGAGATTCATTAATCTTTTCCTTTTGAAAAATGGAGAAATTAGAGAAATTTTTCAAGGAGAAAGCTTTCCTCTTTTTAATTATTTCAATTCATGTGATTTATTTTATTTATGCAAATAAAAATATGCATCAACATTTAAAACCAAAAGTGCAAGATTTATTACGACAAAGATCAATAAGGCATAAATCACAAGAATCATCATGCATCATTTTTAAACCTTATGCATAATATAAAATCACCAAGCATGGTACCAAAATTTTTAATATTTTCATTACATAATTACATCATTATGCATCATTAAAGCATCGAAATTAACTTCATCAAACATAAAGTATTTTTCATCAAAATCATTTTGTTTGATGTAGTCATGCATTTTTCTTTTTTTTGGTGAATCTAACTTTTCATGCTTAGTTTTTCATACAAAAGCCGTGCATCATAATTTTTCTTGCTTCTTAAAACATGCATAGGATTATCATTACATTTAAATCTAACATTTTGTTGTATTTTTTATAAAACATGCAATGGTCATTATTATTTTCAAAATTACTAGCATGATAAGCATGATTCTAATTTTTTGCATTTTTATTTTTAAACATACAATTTTTAAGAAAATAAATTTTCTAAACTAAATTAAAAATAACTCCTGAAAAGCATCATATAATTTCGAAATAAATTAAAGAGTTTTAATTATCTCGTCGTTGAAAGTCGTTATGGTGTAGTTTGCCACCTCGCCTTTGTTGATTTTCTCCTCATCTTCGGATGAGCTTGATTCGTCCCAAAGTGCTTCCTTCTTCTTGTGTTCATAGCAAGTAGTTGCGTTCTTTTTACTTTGGTTCTTTAATTCTTGTTTCATGAACTTTTTAAATTTCATAGTGAGAAGTTCAAGTTCACCATCACTTGAGCTTATGCTCAAGTGGTCTTCAATTGTTCTAAGTTAAAAATCCTTTATGTTCTTAGGAAGGTTGTTCTCATATTCGTTTTGTGCCACATTGGTCATTTCGTAGGTCATTAAAGACTCAATTAGTTCTTCGAGTGGAAGGTTATTTAGGCTTTAGCCTCTTGTATGATAGTTACTTTTGAATCCCAATCTTTAGAAAGAGAACGTAAAATTTTGTTTACAAGTTCAAAATCCAAAAAACTTTTACCAAGTGCTTTTAAACCATTGACGACATCCGTAAAACGGGTGTACATGTCTCCAATGGTTTCGTTTGGTTTCATATGAAACAATTCGAAATCATACATTAAAAGATTTATCTAAGAATCTTTTACTCTATTAGTACCTTTGTGTGTGATTTCGAGAGTGTGCCATATATCGAAAGTCATTTTGTAAGTATGAACCCAATTAAACTCAGTTTTATCCAAAGCGCAAAATAGAGCATTCATAGCTTTAGCATTTAAGGAAAAAGTTTTCTTCTCCAAATCATTCTAATGGTTCATTTGAAGAGAAGACCTTTGAAAATCACTTTCGATAATATTCCATAAATTCAAATTCAATGAAAACAAGAAAACTCTCATTTGAGTTTTCCAATATGTGTAGTTCATCACATTGAACATGGGAGGACGAAAGAGAGAGTGACCCTCATGAAAGCCGAAAAGAGCCATTTCTATTTGGGTGTAAAACCAAATAAGAAAAACGAGGCTCTGATACCAACTGTTAGGAACGAGTCGGCACTAAGAGGGGGTGGGGTGAATTAGTGCAATGGATAAAAATATCGGTTTTGTAAAATCTTTGTTCGTCTAAAACCGATCTCGGAAAGTGTTTGCCTTTAAAGCATACGGAAGAGTGTAGTGGATGGAAAGCAAGTAAAAAAGGGCAGTTTGCAGTAAATGTAAATTGCAAGAAGTAAACGCAAACCGAGTTATAGTGGTTCGATCGTCGTGACCTACATCCACTCCACTGATTCCTCTTCCATTGAGGCCACCGGCATCCACTACCGATCTTCTTTTAATAGGCGAAGATCAACCTCCTTCTTACAACTCTATTCTCCTTTTGTAGGCTCAGGAGAGAACCTTTGCACCCCTATTTTACAAAGCTTCGCTCACACTCTCCCTTAGAATGGTCTCTAACTTTAGGAGGAATGACTCTATACTTTACAAGAGTTTTCAACTCTTAAAATACAAAGTTTTTGTTCACTTTTCTTGCTACTCCATGCAGGAATAGCTGGGGTATTTATAGACCCCAAATGGCTTCAAAACTTGGAGCCAAAATTCAAATCTCCAAAATTTCGGGGTACGGACGGTACCATCGCCTGCAGCCTAACACTGGGCGGTACCATCGCCTAGAAGATTGTGTCTAGGTGGTACCATCGCTCAGACTGGTGGTACCACCGCTTTACACAGTCTCGAAGATTGTACCACGACGGTTTCACCTATTTGGTCACTATTTGGATCTTTCTCTTGGCTCAACACAATCCAAACTTGGGCCCATTGTCCCTAATTAGGTAGGCCCAATTCTAATCCTAATTATGTGCTAACTACAACATTTAAGACATTTACTAAGCTAAACAAGTCCCTAGGTCTTGGTTTCTTTCGGCTAGCTTCCGGTGATCTTCCGACGAACTTTCGACGATCTCCTAGCAATGTTCCAACGGACTCCCGACAAGCTCCTGGACTTCGCGACGATCTTCTTGGCGAGTTCCGATGAGCTTCTCTGGCAAGCTCTTGGACTTCTTGGTCAATTCTAACAGAACCTCTAACGAACATCTGAATATCCGGTGAACTCTTGAACTTCCAACGAAATCGCATTCTTGACTCCGGGACTTCATTTTGCTTTATGCCTTGCTATCGTAGTTAACCCTGCATACATAAAAACACACTTCGATCTAGACAATTATTACTAAGCATGAATCATGTTGTCCGACATGTTATTGGTCCATCGATGCTTCATTCGATTCTTCGATGCATCGTCCTCTCTTACGGCCTATTACCCAATTGGCCAGTTGACCTCCGCAACTCCGATATCCTAAGCGCAATATCCGCTCTTCTTGGCCTGATGCTCGAATCCATGGCCCGAAGCCTTATGTCGATATGTCGACCGATCCTTCGGCTCGACGTCCAATCTTCTGACATGTTTTTCACCGGCCCAACATGATTCTTTCTGCTTTAATTGTCTCATCCTGATCGAAGCATCCTGTGTCACTCAAAACACATATTAAATCATAAACTCTCAATTGGTTTTATCATCAAAATTCGAGATTCAACAACATCCACTTCTGATTCCTCCTTTGTCGAGGTCACCAGTGTCCACTAATGGTCTTCCTTCAATTGGCAAAGACCAACCACCTCTTTATGGTGCTTTCTCCTTTTTACGTGTTTAGGAGATATGCTAGTCATAGGTGCCCAACAAGCCAATCACGTGAGTGATGGCACATATAACTTGACAAGAAATCTTTTTGCTTATTATATTTTGACATTTATCACTTTATATTAACTATTGTATATATGCATGT